>VDFB02047397.1:124545707-124684925 GCA_007258455.2 Sequoia sempervirens
TAACCTCAAGATTGTGGCAGTTGTACTTGAGATTTGAACAAGGGAATAGAAAAAATACTAATTAGTATCCATGCTAATTACTCTTCCATGTCTAATGCAGTAAAAAAATTTGATAGGGACAAGGAAGTGACCAACCCACTGATCGAAAAATGGGTTCCCAGGTACTAGGATTTTTGGCTTATGGTAGTTGGATCTAAACATGATGTAGATAAGCCACTTAATATTCAATCTACCCTCAAACTTGTGAGTGGGATCCAGGAATTCCAAGGGAAAATTGAACCATTGGAAGCAAAGATTAGAGAGTTGGTGAGGAAGTTTGATGAGTTGAACTTCAGTCTGCTCCCATACATTTTAAGTGAAGATGGTGAAGTCAAACCCTTACAGGAGTGGAAGGACCAGGCAAGTAAAGTGATTGCTACTCAGGCAGCCTTAATTTGTGAGGGAGCTAACATGGAGATATTAAAGAGAAGTATGGATATGCTCACTCATACAAGGATCTTCCTTGAGGAGTTTGACAAGGAAGCTAACCAGGTAATAATCAAGTATGCTCCATATAGGCTAAAAGTTGACAAGGTTATTAAGTTCAATTGGCCTTATGAGGAAGATTTTGAGCTTTGGAAAGGTAAATATCTTGATGTCCTGGATGAGTAAGGTGTTGTTGTGGCAAGGTGGTGACTACAATTTTTGTTATAGGTCTGCAACAATGAAGTTGAAATAAAGAGAAGTGCAATACATGGCCTGGAATTAGTATAGATTAGACCTTGGATATATCAATGTTCAAATATTGCACTTTCTTAGGTTTAAATGTGGTGACAAGGAATGCAAATGTGGAGTTACTCTAGCATGTTCTTTTCTTCATTTCATGCTTTTCTTCTACAATTTTTGGAGCACGTGGAATAAGTGCTTGGCTCGTGAAAGGAATCTTTTTGCACCAATTGAATATCCTTTTGGAAGGTAGGAGAATCTTCATCAACAAATAAAAATTGGTTGTCTTATGTGATATTTTCCCTCATATTTGGGAAAATATAACTACCTTTTGATGTATTTTGTTTGCTAAATGAATATATGACATGTGTAGAATTTCGCCTGAGGCTTGTTTTGCTCCCTTGTTCTTATAAAAGGGAATTCAAGGCCATTTGTACAGGTTTCTAGCAGATTGATTTCAGAGAGAAATTTTACAACAAGTCTAGTTAATATAATTGAGTCTTCTTTTAGTTTTTATGAGTCTTTTAATTTTGTAATGGTGAATGTATAGTAGTACTATCATCTTTTGATATATGAATAGCAAGATATTTGAGGCCAATGTTCTCCACTATAAACATTGCATAAGTTTTAAATATAAGTGATCAAATATTTTTTTTATTCATCTTCTTGTCTTTCCTTGAATGCTTGTTCAATGTTATTACTCTTATTCAAAGAATAAGTTAAATTGTATTAACATGAATGGAGGTTTATGCAATTATATGCATGGATCACAAAGTGTTATTGGTTAAGTCTTTGGTATTGATGGTGTAATGCATCATTGATAGGCATTATAATGATGGGATTAATATTGTTGTATGTTTTCAATTACAAGGTTTAGGATTATTCACCATAGGATAAGACACTGATCAATTAATATTACAGTCTCTTAGATCATTCACAACAGCTACATTCAAAATTAATTACAACATCTATTTTCTATATGAATATATGTCGAGGCTAATGCATAACGTTTTCTTATGTTTAAGTTAGATATTACCATGAAGATTTTCCAGATCTTTGAGGTGTTTTATCTGTTAAACAATTAAAGGAGAATTATTTGTTTGAATTGCAATCTATGTGATAATAGGAACAAGAGTATCATAAGATACATTGTAGGGATCACCCTCCCATATTTTGTAGAGCCCAAAGTGTAGAGGGAAATCCTAGCAAGATTTCACATATTTGTTGGCCAATTCTCACAATTGTTAATCATTGAATTTTGGAAAATTTATAGATAATTGATGAGATTAAGTTTGGTTCATTAAAAACAACCAACCAATTTGTGACTCTGCTAGGGACAATGCTAGTCCGATGTCTCTAGGTCATATCTAGTACAGTTAGAGCCAATAGATTTTATTGTTCTTTGTTGTTGAAGGACAATTTATGCAAATTCTCATCATAGGTCACATCTAGTTTCTATGAATCAAATCCTGGTTCAAATTTTTGTTTCCTGTCAGGTTATGTTCAAAGTCTTTTTTGAAATTGTGAGTTCTCAAAAGCTTGATATATTTTCATTTCCCCATATAGTGGGTAGCAACTATGAAGTCTCTTGTGCCAGTGCAAAGTTAAATTCTCAAATAAGGAGAGAGAAGAAGAATTATAAGAAGCAATTTGAAGCCACAAGAGGAAGTAGGAACCATATGAGGAAACATCTAGAGCAGAAGCTGGAATATGAGCCACCAAAGAGTAAGAAGTCATCATGGATTGCGAAGAATGTTGAAGCAAGTAAGTCTACAATAAATCTTGACCATGCATCTAAAATTTTAAATGAAAATATTCCTGAAGAAATATTTGATTATGGTATGCCCTCTAAAATGAGAAAATCTTGCCATAAATGAGCCTCTTGCTATTACGGGTCAGCTTGACAGTAATCCTTTAACATTAAAGGAAGAAAAATTGTGGAGATTCTAGGGTAAGGATGGTGAATCCCCAACCAGAAGGGTAAATCTTGGGGGTACTACCATTTTAAATGATGATAATTTCAACCCTAGAGGAAGATCCCATATTAAAACCTCACACCATTCTTCTAAGAGAGAACCAATGAATCTCACTTATTATACCCCTGAACCTAGTGAGTCTGATGTTGTTTTAGAAGACGAAGATGAGATAAACAAGGATATGCAAGCCTTGCAAGAATAAGAGCTCAGACTCAAGGAGTTGGGATTGAGACAAGCAAAGGAAAGAGAGGAGAAAATAAAGGCAAAAATGCTAGATAGAGATTCCTTAAGAAAGAGGGTTGAGAAAATGAGAGAAATAGTGAAGGAAGGGCCAATTCCTGGGGGTCCTTCTAAACCTGTTGTTAGGGAAACCCATGATCCTCCTAAAGTAATTGTTCCTATGGGAGCCTCTGTTGCAAGCACATACACCAGTTCTATTACAACTACTAAGGTTTCAAATCCCTTTGCTGCTATTGAGAAATCCCAACTTGTTGACCATGGAAAGAAACCTATGGGTCATCCTAAGAAACGCATCCCAAATACAAATAAAAATTCTTCATTTGCTAATACATCCACTAAAAAATTTGAAACTAAATCCATTCCATCGAGTGCACCTCTTGACCTTGAAGTATTGAGGTTGCAATTGGCCAATGAAAAATTGCAACATGAGTTGAGTAAGATGGAGATTCTTGTTGCAAATGCAAAAATAGAGAAGAAAATTACATTTCTCAAAACATCCATCCTAGATACAAGAGCTTCAAGCTTTGTTCATTCTATCCTTGACCCCAAATCACAAAACACTAAGTCAAGTGGAAGTACCCCTAGTGGTAGTGGTGGTGGAGTTAAAGGTGGTGGAGGTGGTGATAAAAATAAGAATACCCAATCTGGAGGCGGAAGTGGAAATGGTGGTAATGGTAGAGGTGGAAATGGGAGAGGTAACAAATAATTTGGTTATCAAGATGACAATGAACCCCATAATGATCAAATAAATTGGTTCACCAGAAGGCCAATGCAAGTGGATAGATACTAGCAATTGTGCTTTGCTAGAATTCCTAGTTACCCAAACCAATTCCCCAATGACTTTAGGGTTGCATTCGTTAAATTCTCTGGAAACAATGCAATAAGTAGTGAGGATCACTTGAAATCATTTGTAAACATCATGGATGATTTTGAGGTAAAATCTAAGGATGTCATGATGAAACTCTTTATGCAGTCACTCACTAAAGATGTTAAGGAATGGTATAGGTCCTTACCAATAGAAAGTATTGGTTCTTGGGAGGAATTTAAGAGGGTGCTTAGAGAAAAATATTGTGATAAGAATGATTCAAGGTTCTTTCTTAATGAATTCAACAACATCTCTAAAGGCTCAAATGATATGGTTGTTGACTTCAATACAAGATTTCAAAAGGCCATGAATAGACTGCCTGCTGATTTAAGACTCAATGATAATGTATGCCTAGTAAATTATTGCAATGAATTTGATTCAAAAATGAGTTATCTTCTACAGGATAAGAATCCTCAAAATTTGAGAGAGGCTTTTAAGATGGAAATCCATATTGAAAATAATAGGAGAGCATTAGGAAAGGTAGGGAGAAGGAATGATGTTAAGATCCTGAAGAACCCAAAGAAAGAAGAAAAACACTCTATAGAGAGGATCTCCTCTTGAGGACAACATTGATAAAGTTTCAAGTTGTATGAAGGATATCAGTTACAAACTTGCAAGGCAAGAAAAGGGGCAGACATATGATAAGCCCAATTTCCAACGAAATGAGAGGCCTCCTAGGTTGCAAGATCATCCTTACAATACCAATTGGCATAATGGAAATCCAATTCAAAATACTTAGAAGAACATTCTAAACAAAGTTCCCCCTGATCCTTTACAAAATAATTCTATGCATTTTGCTAATGAAACACCTTGGTGTGTTGTTTTTCAATTATCACATGCTTCTGAAACATGTTCAGTAGCAAAACAATTTGAAGAGGAACAAAATAAACCTATTGATCGTGAGCCAATTCAAGAAAACAACGAGGAGGTATTTTTGCTTATGCAAAGATCAAATTTTGCTAATGAGGAGTGTTGTTTGGAGGAAGAATCACATGAAGTGGATGTTGACTGTCAAAGGAAAAAATTAGATGCTTATTATCAACAATTTTTTCTTGACAAGGATGAAGATGTTGAGAACAATGTTTGTGCTATAGAAACAGATGAAATGAATGTGTCCTTGAGAAGACCCTCTGATGAGGAATATGAAAATTTGACGATAGCATTAGTTGCACAAGCAAGAAATACTCATAATTTGATGAATAGCATTGTAAATTGTGACCAAGGTAAGCTAGGTAGCATGTTCATGAAAGAGAAAAATGCAAAAAAAATAGGGGACTAAAACAAAATAATTGGTCAAGTTTAAGGAAGGAGAGGTCAAAGCTAAGGAGATTAAAGGACCTAAGATTTGGGCCAAAAAAGATAATGAAACCAAGAAGAGAGATGATATTGTCTCTCCAATTGTTAAAGCAAAGAATCAAAAGTCGAATGCAGATCAAGAGAAGAACAAGAAAGAAGGAGGTTGAAAAGAAATGTGAACAACATAAGGTTTAGATTGAAGAAAAAAGTGTGATCCTTTATGAATTACCCAAGTATAATCCAGTTGACATGTTTTAGCTACTTTCCCAAGTTAAGGTGATAGTTCCATTGATGGCTATTATGAGAATTGAAGAGCATAAGCAGAAGGTAGCGACCCTTATCAATGGTGCTACTATGGATTGTGATGATAAGAGGGTGTCTACTCAGCCTAAATTGAGTGGGAATCAAGTAAGTGAGGAAGAAATGGAAGGAGACATCAGTGAAATTACTCAAATTTATTTGATCAACACTATCATAGCTTGCCCAATTAATATTGATCCATTTTAAGTAACTCTGATTGTTGATGGCAAGCTTCTAAAGAATTGTATGATTGACTCAAGAGCTTCATCTAACATCATGCAGGTGGAGATTATTAAAGAAATGGGCTTGAAAATAAATTGTGCCTATTGCAAGTGCTATGCCATGGATTCAAAATAAATCCCAATCATAGGAGTGATTAAAGATGTCCCATACTTGTAAATTGGCTGCTTTTCTTGACAAGGAATTTGTTATGAGCATAGTTGTGGTGGAAATCCCACCAAATTATGGTATGTTGTTGTCAAGGAAGTGGAGTGCTTCCATGGGAGGTAGCATGCAATGTGATATATCCTTTACCACATTCCCAATTGAGGGAAAGGACATTAAGCTTATGAGGGATCCAAGAGCTCCACACATGATTGAGTTTGTAGAAGATGAGGATAGAATCCACTTTGTGGATATTGGTATTGATAACTTTAGAGTTGAAGAGCTATAGGAAGAAGAGGAAAAACAACTTGCACCTCTTGAAAAGGAAGTGTTGCAGCAAGCAAACAATGATGATTTATGGAGCATGCATTTTGATGGTGCTTGCTCAAAAGGAGTCGGTGCAGGGGTGATACTTATTTCTCGTAGTGGTAAAAATTTTAAGTTTTCATTTTCATTATTATTTTCATACACAAATAATGTGGCTAAATATGAAGCTTTGCTACTAGGATTAGGACTAGCTGAGAAACATGGAATTAAGAAGTTAAGAGTCATTAGAGATTCAGAGCTTGTTGTTTCTCAAGTTAGGTCAATATATGCATCAAAGAATAATAGGTTGAGACAATATAGAAATGTTGTTTGGGACTCAATAGAACATTTTGATGCATTTGGTATTGACTGGTTGGATAGGAGTAAGAATCAGGTGGCAGATTTACTTACCAATATTGCACTCTGACTGGATGAAATTACTTTTGTTGGCATTTCAAAAGTTGAAGTGCAAGTTAGACCTTCAATTCTTAATAACATAAAGAACTAGTATTTGTTTAATGATGATGAGGAAATTTTGAAGTTTTTGCAATGTATAGATGAGTATGAAGGTCAAGAAATTGACTTTGGAGCTTTTGTAGAAGTGGATGGCAAGAAAATAATGTTTGAGAATGAAATTATTCAGTTGAAGACTAATAAAATCCCAAAGGGGTTAGTTTCCTTGGAGAGGGTTTTTGATGGCCTTAACAGAAAAAATTCTAAGCAAACATCCACTCATAAAGAGGATTTGGAATAAGTTAACCTTGGGACAGAGAATTCTCATAAGAAAGTTTACATTGGAAAGAAGATGAAGCCTCAAGTTAAAGCAATGATGATTGCTTTATTAAGAAGATACATGCACGTGTTTGCTTGGTCTTATGATGATTTGAAGGCCTATAGGGAAGACTTGTTTCAACATGAGATTCCATTAAAACCTAATGATAAGCCTTTTAGGCAAAATAAAAGGCCAATAAATCCTACATTGGCACCCAAGATGCAAGAAGAATTGGTTAAGAGAAGGGGGTATCATCAAACTAGTTAGGGATTCTACATGGGTGTCTAACTTAGTGCCAGTGAGGAAAAATAATGGTGATATAAGGCTTTGTGTGGATTTTATAAATATTAGTATATCATCATTGAAGGATAATTACTCATCACCCAACATGAAAGCTATGTTACAAAAGGTGATTGGTTGTGAGCTTTTATATATGATGGATTGCTTTTTTTGGCTATAATCAAGTAGTGGTTAAGGATTTTGAGTAGTAGAAAACTGCATTTACTACTCCTTGGGGAACTTATGTTTATGTTAGGATGCCTTTTTTCCTAACAAATGCAAGTGCTACCTTTCAAAGGGATATGGATGTGGCCTTTTTTGATTTCATTGATATCTTCTTAGCAGTGTACCGAGATGACCTGACAACATATAGAAAGAAGGAAGAAGACCATTGTATGCATCTAGAGAAGGCATTTGAGTATGGCATATCTTTGAATCCCAAGAAGTGTGTGTTTGGGGTGAAAGAAGGAAAGCTTCTTTGCATATTGTGTCAAAGGAAGGAATAAGAATTGATCCTGAAAGAGTGGTTGCAATAGACAAAATTCCATAGCCAAAGAATGTTAAAGGAATCCAATCATTATTTGGATAGATCAATCTCTTGAGGAGGTTTGTAACTAACTTTGTAGAGATAACCCATCATATCTCTAAGATGCTAAAGAGAGGAGAGAAGGTAACTTGGAGTGAGGAGCCTAGTCAAACATTTAAGAGCATAAAACAAGCCATAAAGGAAGCTCCTATATTGAAGTCCCTATATCTTTCCAAGCCCATGCAAATATTTTCTTTTGCAACATTTCATACAATTTTTGATGTGTTGTTATGACAAAATGAAGAGGGTTTTGAGCAGCCCATTGCATTTTTAGCAAATCTTTGCAGGTTGCAGAGCTCAAATATGATATGATTGAAAAGCAAGCCTACAAAGTAGTCAAGTTGTAAAAATTTAGAACATATTTAATGGGAGCTACAATCATAGCTTATGTTCCAAGTGTTGTAGTGAAAGATATTTTCACTCAATAAGAGGTCACAGGCAGGAGATGCAGATGGATCAATAAGATCCAAGAGTTCAACATTGATGTTCAAATTACCAAGTTGGTGAGAAGGAAAGGTTTAGCTAAGTTGATGGCTAAAACCAACTCGGAAGCCAATCAAATAAATCAAGCTGAATGTGTAGATGTTGCACCTAAATTTGACATGCAGGCATGTGGTTGGTATAGATAGATTGTTCAATATTTGCAGACTTTGCAATGTCATGAGGGTATGGTAGATAATGAAAGGAGGACTGATGAGGTAAAAATAACCTCATCATAATAATGCCACAAAGACCTGGTTCATATATGCAAATCTCTATCCTCTGCCAATTAATTAAATTTTAGAAGAAATAATTGCTTAATTTTAGTAAGAACTTGTATAAACTTTATTTCTTTTGATTTCTTAAAGTAATTTTCCAATGCAGATTTAATGGGATGTTTTAAGTGTTTTGTAGATAATAATCGGTCAAATCAAGTTATAGATTGAGGTATCCAGCTGGCATGTGCTCCAGAATAGTTAGAGATATATGTTGGAAGTATGCTCCGGAACTTTAGGATGATGGACCGAAAATGCTGTTGTTCTTAAAAGATGTTATTTCTGTTATCTTTTGGATAAAAGACTTTATGGCTCGACTTGAGCCTCTTAAATGCTGTGTAATAGGATAGACGAGTTATATGTAGATCTGTTTTTAGATATTTTTCAGTGGTTATCTATACCAGCTAAAATATAGCATGTAGTTATAGTTTCTCTATAAAAGATACAGTCCCTAGAAGTAAGATATACAATGGAAGCAATGTTATGCTGACAGAATGTTTTTCCAAGGTTTATAAATAAAGAGATTGTTATCTGAAATTATGAGTTATGAATTATGGGTGATAACTATGGTTAATAGAGGTGTTCCTGAAATATCTGTGGATATGAGCTAAGAACGAATGTGCTGTCCCATGAGCTGGCCACTCAATGGGAGTAGATAAGTGTTTTCTTTTGTTATATTGATACTTTATAGAGAGTTATTTGAATTCACTGTTATGAAATCTTAGTCTTGAAGTATCTATTATCTTTTCAACTTCCATAGTTTCTGTTACTTATAGTTGGAACTTTGACTGTTAAGAAAATGTTTTATGGATTTTTATAAGCTTTTCTATTTTTATAATCAGTTTCTTAGTTTAAATTGATTCTATGTTTGTTTAACTTAGTTATTATGCTTTCTAAATTAGTATACTCATGTTTACAGTCCAAGCATTCTTTGTTTTCTTAGGAGTAGATTAATTTTTTTAGTTTATTAGTTAAACAGTTTGAAGTTAGAATTAATTTAAAATTGTTCTTTAAAAGTTAAGGAACCTGAGGGAGATACTTCAGAACTCTTCTATTACAGATTACCTTGAACACTACCCAGTTGATAATTTGAGTATTTTATTCTAAAGTAATGGGACTTAATGACAACCTATCAATTTTTGGCGCCGTTGTCGGGGACTCTTTTTGCTTATTTTGCTTAAAGTGTTAATAGAAGATGCCTTGAATACCTCTTTTAGGACAAAAATATTGTCTGTGGCTTCCTTTTCTGCATGGTCAGGAGAAGAGGCCCTTACAGAGGATTTATACCAAAGACCCCCCCAAAATACATTCCGGTTATATAAAGGGAGGCCCAAGGCTTAGAAGATTATTCTACTGATGAATTATTTGAGCCTAACCCACCAGAGGCTTTTCACTATCTTGCAGAAGATCATCCTATGGTACAACCTTTTGTCGAGGAGAATATTCCTCTAAAAATCATGGGCGATCGGAGGGAAGAAGCCAACCGTAATGGTGGAAACCGTAATAATAATGGTCCTCCACCACCTAGGATGTTCACTTATCCTATTGCTCTTGGTGCAAATGATGATACAACAATGAAAAACATTTCTCCAACTTTCCTTCCAACATTTCGTGGGTTATCTTCGGAAGACCTAGACCAATTTCTTTTTGAATTTAAGGTCCTTTTTCAAACCTATGACTATAAAAATGACAACCAGAAAATGAAGTTGTTTCCTTCTACTTTGAAGGATTCAACCATGCGTTGGTTTATGGGACTACCGTCGGGAGGTATTACAACTTGGGAAGAAATGGAGGTTGTGTTTTTGAATAAATATCAGAGTTATTGTAGGGTGAGTGATCGTAAGGAAGAGCTATTTAAACTTCGACAGAATGAGGACGAGAGTCTAGAAGACTATTTGGATAGGTTTCTTTTCTTATCTAAACGATGTGGGGAAACAACAATTACTATTGAGATTCTCAAGACTATATTTCTTAAAGGACTCAATGATGATGCAAGAAGAAGTCTTGATTTAATGGGAAAATGAGATGTGTCTCAATTAAACCTTGAAGACATATGTGATTTGTGTTGCAATTTTTCACGTACTCGTGGAGGAATCCGAAAAACAATTCTTTTTAAAGGGAATAATGAGATAGGTAAACTTCGCGAAGAAATAGAAAATTTGAAGATAGATATACTGGTACAATTGAATACTATGTTGGATGGTATACAAGCAAAGACATGTAACCCTGAGACTTTGTTAGTCTATTGTCCTAGGTGTCGAAATAAAAATCTTTTACGGGAGTGCCCATTAGACAAGGTTAATGTTTGTCAACTTTGTGAGCAAAGCCACCCGACCAATCAATGTGAGCTTCTTACCGATCTTAAGAATACTAAGAAAAAAACCGCTTAGGTTGAAGAAGAAATAAATGTCCTAAATCAGCGCCAGAGAGGTAATTTTCCTTCTAGCCAAAATCCCAACTCTGCGTGGAGACCCCAAAATAACTAGGCTGGTAATCAATGGCCTCCATCTTGGAATTAGCCCTACCCTCCACAACCGACATGGGGAACTCCTTAGTGGGGTGCACCTGAATGGGCAACCCAATCATGGGGAAATTAGCAATGGCCAAACCAGTTAGAACAACAATGGTACCCACAACATATTGCTCCCCAATGGAATCAAGGGAAGAATCAATTTTATACTGGTCCTAGGAGGAGTCAACAACAAAACTTGTTGCCACCACCTCAGAATCCTCCTCAGACTAAGTAGGTGAATCAACCTCAACTTCTGGCGCAACCACTTCCCAATCCAAAGAATAGTAGATAGAATACTCCGGTATACACTACTGAACAAGATCATGTCACAGGCCTTAATGCAATTCATTATGGAAGTGTTCAGTTACGATCAAGTAGGACACTTCAATCGCCCACTATTGAGGAAGTAGTGGACGAACAATTTTGAGAAAGATATTACACCACCTACGAATATTACTGAGTCATCAACAACAGGAGCTATTGGTTTGCCTCGGGAGGAGGAAGGTCAGTCTTTGACTGAGTCTACTAAAGATATTCCTCCAAAGGAAAAAAGAGATATCCTTTCAAAGGATAAAACTCAAGCACCATTTCCGGAGCACCTAAAGTCAACAATTCTGAAAGATACTCCATAAATGTCATTAGCTTCTAAAACTGCATTAATTCAGGAAATTAAACAATTGTAGATAGAGGTTCCTTTGCTACAGGCAATAAAGGAAATTCTTGAGTTAAATCAGTTGATCAAACAACTGTGTATTAGAACCCCAGGGAGGAAACCAAAGAAAATAAACACTATGCATATTGATGGTTATTTAGCTGAATTTTTGTCTGGGAATACGGTTGCTCCAAAATATGATGATCCTGGGAGTCCACTGATTACTATTACAATTAATGAGGTAGAAATACCTAATGCATTGGTGGATTTAGGAGCGGCTATTAATGTAATGATGCTGGATGTAATGGAGAAGTTGAGTCTTACAGATTTAAGTCCTACAACTACAGTCTTGCAGATGGCAAATCAGTCTATAGCCATTCCAAAAGGTGTTATAAAAAATGTTGTTGTTAAAGTTGATGGATGGGAATATCCAGTTAACTTTCAAATAATTTAATCACTTACACCTAAAGATAGTTATCCAATAATTTTGGGAAGACCATGGTTGGCTACTGTCGCTACTAAAATTGATTGTCGAGAAGGAGGTATGACCATTTCACATGGTTGAGATAGAAATTTTTTATTTTTATATCCTCCTGCTAAACCAACTAAGTATAATAAAGTTTGGGTTGATGAACCAGAGGAATTTAGGAGCCAAGACAGTTTGGCCTCTTTGGCCATGGTAGTGATTAAACAACATGGAGAAGACTTAGAGGATGAGTTGGTGAATGAGATGGCACATTTGGCCTTAAGTTATAGTGAAGAAGTAATAGAGGATGTACCCAAAATTTTGGGACAACCGATTAATATAAGTGGAATGGAACAAAATTATGTTACCATGGGGATGCCTTGTCCCTTGGCTAATATGATTCCCATAACGAGTTATTTGTTTGATGATATTACAAAATTTCACCGACTTATACCTCATAGTTGTCCTCTTAACACTTTGTTACGACCAATACATACTATCACTTCGGCTTATCCAGGAACAAAAACAATTATGTTGTTACCAGGAAAAATTGTGAATATCAATAGCTGGTTGACAAAAGTACAAGAGGATAAATTATTTAATGTGCTGGTAAAAAGGTCTAAAGCTTTTGCTTGGGATTATACAGACATGAGGGGTATTTACCCAAGTGTTTGTACTCATCACATTTATACTGATCCTAATATAAGACATGTTCGTCAACCACAAAGGCGACTCAACCCTACATTAAAGGATCTTCTTAAAGTAGAGATTGAGAAACTCCTTCGTGTAGGATTTATTTATCCTATCTCAGATAGTAAGTGGGTGTCACCTATGGTAGTTGTACCAAATAAAAATGGCAAGTGGAGAATTTGTGTGGATTATAGAGAACTTAATAAAGCAACCTATAGAGATTATTTTCCTCTACCATTTGTTGACCAGGTTTTGGACAATTTAGCTGGAAGGAAATATTTTTCTTTTCTAGATGGATTTAGTGGTTACAACCAAATTTAGGTAGCACCAGAAGATCAAGAAAAAAACACGTTTACTTGTCCTTGGGGTACGTATGTATACCGAGTTCTTCCTTTTGGACTTTGTAATGCTCCAACTACTTTTCAAAGGGCCATTTTGGCTATATTTGCAGCACTTGTTAATGATTGTGTAGAGGTTTACATGGATGATTTCATAGTATATGGGTCAACCTATGATGAAGCCCTTCAAAACTTGGATAGGGTTTTGTAGGTTTGTGAGGAAAATCGACTGTCCCTTAGCCATGAAAAGTGCTTAATAATGGTAGAACAAGGAATAGTCTTAGGCCATCACATTTCCTCGGAAGGAATAAAAGTTGATCCTAAAAAAATTGAAGTCATACAACAATTAACTGTACCTCAAAAACAAACAAATGTTCAAAGTTTTCTTGGACATGCTGGATATTATAGAAGGTTCATAGAAAGCTTCAGTAAGATTGCAGCCCCTATGTTTTCTCTACTCCAAAAGGATGCGGAGTTTAGTTGGATGTTTGAATATCAACAATAATTTGAAATGATAAAAGAAAGGCTTGTCTCTACTCCTGTACTACATGGACCAAATTGGAGTCTTCCCTTTCACATTTATGCTGATGCTTCAAATGATGCAATTGGTGCAGTATTAGGGCAAGAAGATGAGAATGGGGGTAAATATGCCATATACTTTATTAGTAAAAAATTAACGTCTGCTGAGAGAAATTACATGACAACAGAAAAAGAATTCTTTGCGGTTGTTCATGCCATTAAAAAGTTTCATCATTATATTACAGGATATAAAGTTGTAGTTTACATAGATCATTCAGCTGTAAAATATTTAATGAATAAACCTGTAGTTAATGGTCGAATAATGAGATGGTTATTACTTCTTCAGGAGTTCAACGTGACAATACTTGACAAACCAGGAAAATTTAATGAGGTGGCAGATTTTCTATCTCGAATTAAACAAGAAGAGGGCGATAGAGCACTTGTACAAGATGAGTTCCCTGATGAAAATTTGTTTGCTATCTCTATAAAGGTTCCTTGGTTTGCTAATATTGCCAACTATTTGGCTACTTCTGAAGTACCTCCTGAATTTACATTTAAACAAAGAAAGCGACTTATTCGAGAATGTGCACTATTTAAATGGATTAATGGGATGTTATTTCATTGTGGACTTGACATAGTTTTGAGAAGATGTGTCAGGGCTGATGAAACTTATAGTATTCTAAGGCCTTGTCACGATGATCCTTCAGGGGGTCATTATTCTGCAAAAAAGAACTTCCCATAAAATACTAGGTACTGGATATTATTGGCCTTCAATGCATAAAGATGTTAAAAATAATGTTCGTCATTGTGATGAATGTCAAAGAGTAGGAAGACCAACTGCTTCGACAGAGATGCCGTTGCAACCCCAGGTAACTTTGGAACCATTTGAAAAATGGAGGTTAGATTTTATTGGCCCCATAGATCCTTCCTCACAAGGGAAAGAGTACATATTAGTATGTACTGATTATTTGACAAAGTGGGCTGAAGTTTAAGCTTTACAAGTTGCTAGAGAAGAGCAAGTTGCTGATTTTCTCTATAACAAATTTTTTCTTCGATTTGGAGCCCCTCAAACTATTGTTACAGATTAGGGACCCCAATTTATGTCCAAAGTCCTCCTAGCATTTACATACCATTTTTCAGGTGAGCCATAAGAAGTCATCCCCCTATCACCCTCAAACAAATGGTTAGGTAGAGGTGACTAATAGGGAGTTAGAAAACATTCTGACAAAAACTGTCTCGTCTAGAAGAAAAGATTGGGCCAGGAAGTTGCCTGAAGCTGTTTGGGCATATAATACATGGAAATCTACAACTGGATTCAGTCCCTACGAGCTTTTTTTTGGAAAGAAACCTCTTCTTCCCATTGAATTTGAACTTCATACCCTATGAATCGCTATGGAATTGGGTCTAGATTTGAAACGAGCTCAAATAGAATGAGTTTTGCAGTTAAATGAGTTGCATGAGATTCATTTGGATGCTGTTCATTAAACAAAATTATTTCATTATCAACAAAAAGTTTGGCATGACAAATATATTAAGGAAAGAGAATTTCATAATGGTGATTGGGCCCTGCTATTCGATTCAAGATACAAAAATCATAAAGGAAAACTCAAAACTCATTGGCTGGGGCCATATGAAATTTCCCAGGTTTTCTTGAATGACACAGTTTAGTTAAAACCTATCGATGGTGATTCACGAACTCTCTTAGTAAATGGTCATTGCCTACATATTTATCGCAAACCAGTTAATAAAGAAGAATTTACAAAGCTGGTAGAACTACAAGGAGAAATCCAATGTATTGACTCTGCTAAGGAAGAGTCTATTTTGATTTAAATGATTGTATGTTATCTGAAAAAAATAAAAATAAAAATAAAAATAAATAAATAAATGCGTACTTAGTTCATTTTTTTAGTATCTTTCATAAAATTTCAGATTTAACATGTATTTTCATTTTGGCAGGACTTTTCATAAAGGAATAACAACTTCCGGAGCACTGTTCCATGATGCTCTGGAACTTGATCATTCAGTCGGCCAGTGATCCAGAACTTGATGATTTGAACGCTTGATGCTCTAGAACTTTCATTTGTTGCTGCTCTGGCTGCATCCTTCAACTATGCTCCGAAACTTTCATTTGTTGTTGCTCCAACTGCATCCTTCAACGATGCTCCAGAACTTTCATTTGTTGCTGCTCCGAGTGCATCCTTCAACGATGCTTCAAAACTTTCATTTGTTGTTGCTTTGGCTGCATCCTTCAATGATGCTCCAAAAATTTCATTGGTCGTTGCTCCGGCTGCATCCTTCAATGATGCTCCAAAAATTTCATTGGTTGTTGCATCCTTCAACGATGCTCCAGAACTTTCATTTGTTGTTGCTTTGACTACATCCTTCAACGATGCTCCAGAACTTTCATTGGTCGCTGCTCTGGCTGCATCCTTCAACGATGCTCCAGAACTTTCATTCGTGGGTGCTTCAGATGCATCCTTCAATGATGCTCTGAAACTTTCATTTGATCACCGTTTCAGTTGCATCTTTTAGCGATGCTCTGAAACTTATTCACTTTTCTAGTTCCTAATGCATGTCTTATGCATGCTCTGGAACTTCGACCACCTTCCTAGTCCGAATGCATGCTTTATGCATGCTCCAAAATTTATTCATCTTCATTCCGCCAACTCCTTTCTAGAAAATTTTCAAATTTTTTTTCGATACTTTGGTTATAATACATTGGTACAGTGTCTTCTTCTGTCATTATAAATAAAAGCCGTCGTAATAGCCTATCTTTATTAATAATTTTGTCATCCATGAGTCTCTTCATTCATATCATAATAATTATACCGTCACCTTAGCCAATCCCTTTGCATCATCCTGTCAAATCGTGAGGTACAAGATCTTCAAGCAATCATGGAATGGAAGTAAGTACAAATCTTTGCTTTAAATAAGTAGTTATTTTCAAATAAAATATAATTAATTAGCAAGAGTTTCTTTTCCCAATTTAGTAAATTGAGCCATTTGGTGATTAATTGTTAAGTACGCCACTCTTTTTGCGGCCCTTCATGCAAATTGAAATCATTACACAGTAAGATCCGGGCAAGAGTAGAGTAAATGATATCAGTCTGATCATATCTTGAAAAATTCCAGTGCACAAGTCCTTGGCATTATTGAATTTTTCAGCAGGGTGGTAAGCAAGAGAGACAAGAAAATGGGTGGCATAAAGAAGAAATCTGAGTCGGCTTCTACAGAAAAGCTGTTGGGGTTAAGTAATATCTCCCAGCTGTTTGAGGAAGTAGGCTAGTTGGATTTTATCAAGAAATTTGAAGGGTATAATGAAAAGCTGGTGAATGCGTTTGCCGAAAGCTACTCTAATGGTCAGGTGATTCTGCATGGGAAGCGTTTCCAGGTGAGTTCAAAAATGATCTCTTCTATTTTAGGGTTGGAAGATTCTGGTATTAAAATATCTGAAACTACACAAATTCCATATCAAAAATTATCAGAATTATTCATTAGACAGGGAGATCCTCAACCCATGATAGTTGTCAGTACTAGGGGACATAATAAAGGGTTTCAGAGAGCCTCTATCTTAGAACCTTGGGGTACTTTTGTTGCATGGATCATTAGATATTTCACTTGTGAAGGTCAACTTGGCACTATTGTAGGACCAACATTCCGCATATTAACACATTTGCGGCATGGGAAAGAAAACCTTGCTCTAAGGGTTAATTTGTCTCATTTCTTGAATGATTCTATTAATTCTTCAATAGAGAGATACAAAACTGGTTCAGGACCATTAAAACACCATGGGTTAATTCAATTGATTTGTAAATATTATTTTCGTAAGAAACCTCAAAGTAAATGGGAAATTTTTTTGGGGAAGTTTGATAAGCCTACATTAGGAAGGAAGATAGAAGTGGGAGAATCCTCAAAACAAGTTGCTTCACCTTACGAAGCAACTTCCCTCGAAAACCCTAGAGCTCCTGAACCCAAAATTCCTACCATAATTGGTGAGGAAGTGCCATAATTAAGAAAAGATGAGTTTGAAACTCTGACCTAGATAGAGGATGTAGAGATAATGAGTCCAAATGCGGATACTCATCCTGTTAAGAAGAGGAAAAGAAGAACTATTCTTCTAAGTGATCCAACTATTTTAAATTATCAGGATACTCCTCCTTTAAGGAGGAGTAAAAGATTATCCTCTAGGTTTGCAGAAACCCCAGCACAAAGTAACGAGAAAAGGTCTAAAGCTAAAAAGCAAAAGAGGAATCTGGAAATTGAGGAGTCAATTCACCAATCCTTAGAAAAATAAATATCTGTTGAGGAAGTTCCTTTTCATTTGGTATTTGAAGAGGAAGCAGTAGAACAAGAAAAATAGGGAATAGAAAAGGAACAATCTCCACTTTTCAGGGAGATTGATGATAGTATGTTAGGGGAATTGTCTCCAGTCATTAATAAAGTTGTTGAAATTGGTGAAACTAAAAATATTAATATGGATTTTGAAAAATTGAAATTAGAAATAGAAGAGTTAAGAAATCAGCTGCATGAAAATAAGGAAAGAATGGAATTACAACAAGAGGAAATCATGGTGTATAAGACTGTAATAAATGAAAGGAATCAAGAAATTTAGGATTTAAAAATGGAAATGCAGGGAAAAGATACATCTATAAGTGAGCTGCAATTACAAATTCAGAATTGTGATAAGGAAAATAGGATACATAGGGATGAATTGAATAAAGAAATTCAGAATTTAAAAGGGAATTTTATGCTCATGTTTTCAGCTTTTGAAGAGGAAAGGAAAAGACAAAAAGAAGAATTGAATACTTCTATAAGTAATATTGTAGAATTAGAGCAGGACTTACAAGAAAGCACTGGTAAACCAAAGATGGAATCTAGAGAAGTTCAAACCGAGCCAATGGTAACTGAATGGTTCCAAATTCAGATTCCTCCATTAGTAATGAAATGGATGGAACGGTGCTATTTTCTTAGGAATGCACAAATTGAGAATAACAAATTGAAAATGGAAATGGTATTATTAAGAGAAGCATTTAATAAAGCTTATAAGGGGAAATAGGATGCCTGTCAAATAGCTAAATTTATTTTATCTTGTAGAAGGCCATCTAGATTATATTCCATGTTTTTAAATGAGCAATGTTTTAGATGGAAATTGCTTAGGATTTAAAATGATCAACCCTATGAACCAAATGATAAAAGAATTTTTTAAAGTGTTTGTAGACTCAAAACCTAAAGAGCAAGATATGCTCTGTGAATTCTTTACCCATGATCTTTTGTTAGAGCAGCATACTGATTTCTTTATTAATCTTTTTGTGGGAGAAGTACAATTAAGATCTCTATTGTCTACTATGAGGAGTCAAATCCATTGGCAAGAACGAAATAAATAATATGTTCAAGTAGAGAAAACTATAGGACTTTAGATAAGATCTCCAAATAGTAGACCAGTCACTTTTAAGAAAACATTTGTAGCTCTTTTGTTGGATGAGAAAATGAAAGAAAGGTATGATAACAGCCTTCGGGTTTGCTATAATCATTTCA
This sequence comes from Sequoia sempervirens, assembly GCA_007258455.2. Lineage (NCBI taxonomy): Eukaryota > Viridiplantae > Streptophyta > Pinopsida > Cupressales > Cupressaceae > Sequoia > Sequoia sempervirens. Next base: position 124,564,884 of record VDFB02047397.1, read on the forward strand.
TAGAACTGGGGCAAAAATTGGTTGGCAAGGCTTGGAATGCGTGTGAAGAGAGATACACTCCATTGCCTATATATTTAAAGAAAAGAGAAGTGATCTCTCCTCTTGGGCTTAGATGGTCCTTCAGAAGAGCAGATGCCTTGGCCAAAATTCTAGGAGATCTTAGAACAAAATGGATAGGAATGAGGTACATACCTCCTTTACTGCTATATCCAGCCCCTGCTTTCCATATTAATACAGATCAGGATGATAGAGTCTTCAATGAATGGAAAATGGGAGTTGCTTTTCATGCAGGTTTCCATAATTTCCCTATTAACTTTGATGACACAACAAAAGACTTATATGATATAAGTGCAAAGTATGCAGAAGGGAGTACAGTGCAAAATTATAATCAGGGGACAGGAGGACCTGCCAAGAATTAGGAAGGGGAGAAAATGATGAGGTAAAAATAACCTCATCATAATAATGCCACAAAGACCTGGTTCATATATGCAAATCTCTATCCTCTGCCAATTAATTAAATTTTAGAAGAAATAATTGCTTAATTTTAGTAAGAACTTGTATAAACTTTATTTCTTTTGATTTCTTAAAGTAATTTGCCAATGCAGATTTAATAGGATGTTTTAAGTGTTTTGTAGATAATAATCGGTCAAATCAAGTTACAGATTGAAGTATCCAGCTAGCACGTGCTCCAGAACAGTTAGAGATATATGTTGGAAGTATGCTCCGGAACTTCAGGATGATGGATCGAAAATGCTGTTGTTCTTAAAAGATGTTATTTCTGTTATCTTTAGGATAAAAGACTTTATGTCTCGACTTGAGCCTCTTAAATGCTGTGTAATAGGATAGACGAGTTATATGTAGATATGTTTTTAGATATTTTTTAGTGGTTATCTATACTAGTTGAAATATAGCATGTAGATATAGTCGTTGGAAGTAAGATATACAGTGGAAGCAATGTTATGCTGACATAATGTTTTTCCAAGGTTTATAAATAAAGAGATTGTTATCTGAAATTCTGATTTATGAATTATGGGTGATAACTATGGCTAATAGAGGTGTTCCTGAAATATCTGTGGATGTGAGCTAAGAACGAATGTGTTGTCCCATGAGCTAGCCACTCGACAAGAGTAGATAAGTGTTTTATTTTGTTATATTGATACTTTTTAAAGAGTTATTTGAATTCATTGTTATGAAATCTTAGTCTTGAAGTATCTGTTATCTTTTCAACTTTCGTAGTTTTTGTTGCTTACAGTTGGAACTTTGACTGTTAAGAAAATATTTTATGGATTTTTATAAGCTTTTATGTTTTTATAATCAGTTTCTTAGTTTAAATTGATTCTATGTTTGTTTAACTTAGTTATTATGCTTTCTAAATTAGTATACTCATGTTTACAGTCCAAGCATTCTCTGTTTTCTTAGGAGTAGATTACTTTTTTTAGTTTATTGGTTAAACAGTTTGAAGTTAGAATTAATTTAAAGTTGTTCTTTAAAAGTTAAGGAACCTGAGGGAGATACTTCAGAACTCTTCTATTGCAGATTGCCTTGAACACTACCCGGTTGATAATTTGAACATTTTATTCTAAAGTAATGGGGCTTAACGACAGCCTATCAAGGACCTTGAAGTTGCAAGCCATTAAATGTGTGATTATTGATAATGAACTTTGGTGGAGAAGCCCAAAGAGTGTGCTACTCAAATGTGTTCATGGAAAGCAAGCATTGGAACTCCTAGCAGAGATTCATACTCGAGTATGTGGTGGCCATTATATGGAAAAGATAACTTCCCAAAAGATTTTGAGAGCAGGATTTTGGTGGCCCTCAGTGTTCAAATATGCCCACAAGTTTGTCAAAACTTGTGATGCTTGCCAAAGGTTCTTAGGAAAACTGAAGTTTTTACGAAATTTGCCTCTTAGGCCAATTTCAGTCCAAGCCCCTTTCCAACAATGGGGTATTGATTTCATTGGTGAAATATCCAAGAAATCCAGTGGGGGACACTCTTGGATTCTTGTTGCTACTGATTATTTTACAAAGTGGGTGGAAGCAATCCCCACAAAGAGATGAACAAAATTTTGATCAAATTTGGAGTCCCAGAGAAGATTATCTCTGATAATTCCATGTGTTTTAGATCAAATGAGTTTAGAGATTTTTGTGTCAAACATGAAATTCAAATATCTTATTATTCTCCCTATCATCCACAAGGAAATGGTTAGGAAAAATCAAGTAACAAGAGTTTGATGAAGAGCATCGAGAGGGTGATTGAGAAGAATAAAAAGGCATGGACTCAAAGCTAAAGCTTGCACTCTGGGCAAATAGGGTTGTTGTTAAGAAAGCCATTGGACATTCCCCATTTGGTCTAGTATATGGTTTGGATGAAAGGCTGCCTCAAAACAACTTGTTGAAGATGTACAAATTTGTGCAAGAATACGATGAAGACATTTATGATGAGATGCAACACAGGGTTGATGCTCTGGTAGAGTTGGATGGAACTAGAAGAGAATCTCATGACAAAAATTATAAAATGCAGTTGCAAGTGAAATACCTGTATGATAAAAAGGATTCTCCAAGGAAGTTTGAGATAGGAAGCATGGTAATGACGTGGAATGCTAGAGCTCAAGATAAGGGTAAACATGGAAAATTTGATGCACTTTGGTTGGGTCCTTATCTGGTAGCAAACACACATGGTGAAGATTCTTACTAACTATAAAGTTTGACTGGTGAATTTCTTGAACTGCCAATACATGGAAAATTCTTGAAAGCATACTTATCTTGAGGTGTGTATCTTTTCCATGTACATTGTAGGTTATGTATATTTGTATATAGGTTTGGCTTGGTGTGTTTACTTTGGTTGGTTTGGTCTGTCTTGTCCATGTTGTTCATGGTTTTGGTTTTTTGGTTTGGTCTACTTTAACCTTGAGATTTTGTGATCTCGCTCTATTCTATTTTGGAGGAACATACGTCCCCAACTGGAGCCACTAGTGGAACCCCTCAAATTTTTGCATTCCACTAATGATTATTACAAAATTTAGCCATTTATCTGATCAAGATGAGGCTTGTGACTTAAGGTTTCTGTCTTACCTCAATTCTAGGGTTTTATTCCTGCCTTAAACCCTTTGAAAAATCCTAAGTGGTAAACCTTTGTATATGTGTTCTAATTTGTGGTTGAATTGCTATTGCCTATTTTTGGTCATGTTAGTTTGGACTTGAGTTGTTGAACTCATTTAACTTACTGTCATGACCCCTATTTTCACTAAGTCATTTATAATTCAATAATACTATTTTAATAATTGTTGTGTCTTATTTTATTTAATAAGGAAGATTATTGTTATAGTTGCTAAATTAATTAAATGTTAGTTAATGTTTAAATCATTTATTGATTTTATTTGAAAATTAGAATTAATATTTATTGTTTTGAAGATAATTGTGATGCAAAGTTAATAAATCATATTTGCTATTTAATATTAGTTTTAATTGCAATTAAATGGTATTTCATTATTATTATTATTACTGAGGATAAATACAATGCTTGAAACTAAATCTTGATTTTATTTAACATTTGGTTATGGAAAAAAATTTGAGGAAGAAATATTTAAAAAGGGGGGGAAACTATAACAAAAACACACAATTGTTTTCATTATCTTTCTTGTTTTCTTTGCAAAAATATAACTAAAAATGAGCACCAGGAAGTAAGTTTTGGGATATCACAGCAAAACAAGAACGATGGGAGAAAGAGGAATGACAATAAGAAGAAGAAAAGCTTTAGGAAGTGATTTCCAAGTTTTTAAATCCTTTTTTGCCATTGTATTTTGATTTCAAATGTGTGAATAATTTACTGTATTGTGGAAAAGAGAAATTCTTCTGTCGAACCCCCAATTGCTTGTAATCTTACATTTGTGCTTGAATGTTTTGATTCTCTATTTGAAGATAGTTGAATCATGCTTATACAAGTCTATAACTCCTCTTGTTGTTTCTATGTTAAAATAATATATATATATATATATATAAATATATTGTACTATATATTTATACATATATAATATTACTATCGAGTATTTTGGGGATTGATACAAAATTGTGCTTTCAAATTGTAAACTATCCGAGAAAGCGAGCACATATCTATTTTGTTTTCTTTTGGAAAATTAATGCCCTATTGGGGGACACCTTTGGTACCCATGGGAGGGCATTATGGAGACAATGACCCATCCCATAGGCCGCGACCTATGGGATGGGCGCTGCCTTCCACATGCAGCGAAGGTAGCGCCCCCCATGGGAGGTCATCACCCTTGCATAGTCGCACTGTATGCAACCCATGCTAAGTTTAAACTGCCTTTAAAACTATTAGCTAGTAAATTTCACTTGTGCCTGTGAATCTGTATAGTCTGCAACTATGTATATGAATATATATGCTTGTATATATATTGATTATGTTGTGAGATGAATATCTAACTGCAAAAAGCATCATCTAAACATAGTCTTCAATCTAGACATCATTTTCAATATGAAAAAAAGACTAATGCATGCAGTTTAACCATAATATAAAATCTGATTGTGAATGCAAAAACAATGTATATCTCAAACACATTGATCAATAAACATATTTCTCTAATTGAAACATTGCAAGTTAGTAGTAATGTATAGAGGCATTTGAACACTAAGAGGACTAGTTTTATGGATACTTAAGTGAGGATGCATATACCTTGCTATTTGTCAAGACTCACGACTGCAAGAAGACACTCGCATGTAAGAAAATATTTCTTTGAATATGTGGCATATCCTTAGTACCACTTGCTTTGTAGGTTACACAAAAACTAATCTTCCAACATAAACTTAAAGTGCTTAACTAATATATGAGAAGATCAAATGGACAAATAAATTGAAGAGAAAGAGATGGGATGCGATCATTTTTATTTCATGAAGCATGCTAGTATATTATAGGATTTCACTATTGATCAACCAAAGTAGATAACTAAATAGTGATATATAAACAGGGTAGATATTGCACTATCTTATCATCATAAATCACTAATGTCTCAATAAATACTTGACTGATCTAGTGTTGTTCTTGAAATGATTTTGCATAAAGAGAATTCCTAAGAGTGCTTGAAATGAATTAAAGGAATTTGAATAAAAAAAATAGTCCTTAGAGTCCTTAAAATGAAGGTTATTGTGCAAACCAACATTATGAGAGGTGGTAATGCTAATGAGATATCACCTAGAGTACTCACTTTTATGTTGTTAATTTTCGTTTCTGTAGTCACATTTCAGTGTCATTGCATGGTGCTATTGGGATCTGTAGTCCCTAATCTTTGCATTTTTTGTAGGACATTCCCTAAACATCATGATATCAAATTTGTTAAGTAGTAATTACACTTGAAGGTAGTTCATGTTTCATTACATGTTGATTGATGTTATTCCTAGGGAAGATTTGGAGATCTAAAGAAAACATAACTTCTTTTAATAATAGTCATAGCTTTCTCTATAAATTTATTTGTTGTTTGTGATATGAAATCTCCTTGTTCTAAATTCTGACATCAAATAAGAGATTTAATGGATGAAATTAGTGTAGTATTGTTTTTTGAATCTTTTGTTTTTATAGTGAATACAATAAGGATGACAACAAATGTTATGTGTGATCCATATCATCTTTTCCTTATTTTCTACAAGTCTAAACATAAGTATTTATATGTTACTGTATACACTTAAAATTGGTCAAGACATTTAATTAATTAAATACTAGTTATTTAATTAATATTCCTTCTACGTATAAATAAATTTTCAATTTATTTATATATTTCATATCCTTTAATTCTTCTAATTTAATTAAATAAACAATTTTTCATAAGGTTGTTTTATTTAATTAAATCTCACTAATCCCACATTAGGAGTTCAAGCACATGTCTATAAATTTTCATGCCACCTCACCAAGGTCACATGAAATTAAATAATTTTAATTTTTAATTAGAATTATCTTCAACAAATTTTCAAACACATGGCTTATTCCTCACACATTTCTTCAACAAACTTTCAAGCACATGGTCTTTTTCTCACACACTTGATTCCTCCATCCATTTGGCATGTTGTCTTTGGTCAAGGGAAAATTATTCTTCATTCTCTCCATCTCCACCATTCATCCCTCTTGTTTGAATTTGGACCATCGATCATTGCCACATCACTAGATGCTTGGAAAAGCCCATAAATACAACCCTTTTCCATAGTATTTTGCATCCCACATTCGAGTAGAGTTATCATGCAGGAATAACTTTGGAGCATTGGAGCATTTGGAGTCTATAGTTAGAATCATGTTTTGCTTTGTAGTTGTATATAGAATCATGTTTAGCTTCATAGTTAGCATTGTAGAATCATGTTTTTCTTTATAGTTGCATTTTAAACCATGTTTTGCTTTATAGTTGCATTTTAGATTATCATATCACTAATCATTTGAGCATATGTAGAATCATTCTAACTTCTTATCACTGCATTTGTATCACATAGTTTAACTGCATTATCCATTCATCATAATCTCCATCATATCTTTCATCACATAGTTTCATATAGGAATTTAATTGGCTTGCATGTTGAATAGCATCTCGTTTCTCAAGTTGTCATTTTAACAACCATAGTGCACATCTAAAATCTGAGAGCCAATATGGTTTAATAAATCCTTGAGAATAGAGAACAATGGAACATTTTTAAAGATTTATTTTGCTACAATTTAGAGTAGTTTATTTGATTCAAATCTTTACTATAATACGTCTCATTGGTGTTTGTATTGATTTACTAACAATTCCTACATTTCACACACACATAAATTGGCACCCACCGTGGGGCTAGACCCCATACTCTAATATTTTTTTGGAAAATTTCATTTAAATAGGTTGGATGTGACGTTTTAGTGCAACCATGAATTCTTTTGACGCATCCGAAAAATATTTTGGCGCATATGACTTCTATTTCGGCGCATCCAACCAATCTTTTAGCACATACGAGGTCTGTTACAACGCATACGATCAATCTTTCGACGCATAGAGGGAGTATTTTAGTGCATTCGGTCTTTCCTTTAGCGCATTCATCACTTCTTTTAGCACATTCAGTAGTTTTTGTAGCACATACATGAGTTATTTTAGTGCATAGAATATCTATTTTAGTGCATTGAAATAATATTTTAGTGCATTGGATGACTGTTTTAGCGCATCTAGTTAAATTTACAAAATTTTAAAAATCTGAGAACTAATTGGTGTTTTTTGCTTGTAGGCACTTTTATACACTGGTCAAAGACAATCTTATCAAACTACTAATGATTTATGCAGGGGCTGGAGTTATTTAATGCTTTCTTTTGATTAATATATACATCTAGCTTAATTAGAAGGTTAAAGAACACCATGTCTTTTGTACTTGATGAATGGTAGGCATATGCTCTCCCCTTAACCGAGTGACCAAAAATCCAGACCCATTCGCTTTTATTTTGTTTTATCCATAGAGGGCCTGCCTTGTGAGAAAAAGTAATCACCCAAGGGAACAACCTAATCGGTAACACGCTAAAGCCAAGGGACTTGCAATTGGGATGTAAATGTGGGTACTTGAGGAAAGTTCAAGTATCACAAGGATTGTTCTGACAAGAAGGGAAATAATGGTCTATTGCCATATGGATGATCCCCCATGAAAAAAATGCCTATACTAGAACCCTTTTTTTGTAGCAAGGCCGAAATCCTTAATCTATTTGTTGGCGCAAGAATGGTCATTCTGAAGTTGCCCCACATTTTTGCAGCTTTTAGTAGAGATGAAAAGTATGCCATGGGAGATTCATGGGTATTGATGCTTGGCTGCCTCGAGAAGTGAGTGTCGTGGAGGGGAGCCAATGGGGTCAAGCATCTAATCATCCTCTAAAAGTAGGCACAACTGGAGTAAAATCCAAGTGGGAATCTAGTGAATATTGTCCTACACAACCTTAGGTTGTACATGTTTGATGTTTTTTACCAATGTGTTTTCAAACAAATTTCAAACAAAACATCACACAATAGAAGTGAAAACCTTGATTTAGAAATCATCCATTTGAACACTTGATTCTTGCAACTTACAAGCTAGAAACCAAGCAAAATCCATTGTTCAACAAATCACACCTTGGTAACATTCAGATTCACTGATTAAAAACAAGACAGACTACCAAAACATTGAAATTTTCCAGAATAGCGCATTTGTTCTTTGTTCTAGCGCATCCAGTCAGTTTTATAGCACATTTGTGCAATCTTTTAGCGCATAGACCCTATGTTTTAGCACATGCAGTCAATATTATAACACATTCGTGCACTCTTATAGTGCATCCATATTCTATTTCAGCGCATACATACATTTTTATAGCGCATCTGAGCATTTTCCTAGTGCATTCACTCTTTGTTATAGCGCATCCACTGCGTATTTTAGCGCATCGACCCTCTATTATAGTGCATCCAGGCATTCTTATAGCATATTTGTGTAATTTTCTAGTGCATCCATCCTCTATTTTAGTGCATTTTTCAAATCTTTTGGTGCATCTGGGCTCTATTTTAGCGCATTCATTAAATGCAAAACCAAGAGTTAAATTATTCCCTGTTTCATAGTTTGAGTTAAAATTCAGAATCTTTTTCAATCCAGAATCATTCCTTAGGTACAACAAAGACTAAACTTGTCAAAAATGACCTCTACAAGTGGAATTCTCCAAATTAAACATAGGTCTAAAACATCTCAAAGTGCCTCAATCATCAAACCTATCACATCTTTGATTATTAAGCTTAGTTTCATCATCAAGATTTATCATCCTCTCATCACGAAACAAAGCTATATAATCAAATCCAACTTAGTCTCATCAATATAATTTGTCATTCTATTTGACTTAGTTGTAATCCTTGGCACTATCCCAAACAAAGACCAAAGTTTAGTTGAAATATAACACTTGTATGCTTGTTCAAATAAGGTTGTAAAAATAGAAACTCAAGGAAAAAGAATTGGAAACCCAAAACATCGAAACACAAAATATTGAAACTCATTAGAATTTGTCATTCTATTTGACGTAGTTGTAATCCTTGGCACTATCCCAAATAGTTGTAATCCTTGGCACTATCCCAAACAAAGACCAAATTTTAGTTGAAATATAACACTTGTATGCCAGTTCAAACAAGGTTGCAAAAATAGAAACTCAAGGAAAAAGAACTGGAAACCCAAAACATCGAAATGCAAAACATTGAAACTCAAAGCATCAAAATTCCAAGCATCGAGACTCAAAACACTTAAACTCAAAAAAGTGAAACGTAAAACATCATGACTGAGGCTGAAGAGAATCCTTTCCATGGAATCGAAAACACTAAAGGTGAAGAAATAACCGAAGAAGACATTCTACATGCTGAACAAGATCCTAATTTCCACAAATGCTTAAAAAATATTTTCGAAAGAAATTGGGAAAAATACCTCCTTATGCTAGCTAAACAAGGTGCCAAATTTCCATAGGAATTTGACGTTAATCAATTAAAAGCACCTCCCAAACAACCTGAAAAAGAAATAAAACAAGTGATTTCCCTAACTCATCAAATGAAGAACCTTCAACAACAACTTCTTGACATGCAAAGGGGAACATCCAAACAATATTTGATCCAAGACATTTGTCTATATCCTTTTGATCCAGATATCTAGCTAATTCCTTTTCCCAAATATTGCGAATTCCCAAAATATGATAAATACAATGGGAAAACCAATCTAATTGATCATGTGAGGGAATTTAGAACCATGAGTCTTGAATTCGCTCATGAAGAAACTTATTTGATAAGATTATTCCCAAGAAGTCTAGGTGGACAATGCCTTGAATGGTTTTCAAAACTCACACCACCCATCAAAACCTTTGAAGAATTGGTCAACAAATTCATCACCCAATATTCTTATAACATTCAACATGACATAGCAATGAAGGACCTTTGCAACTTGAAATAGAAAAAGGGTGAATCGTTCCTTGTATTTTTGCAAAAATGGAGAAGGTTATTTGCAAGATATTCTCATCCTGTACCTGAAAAAGAAAAGATGAAAATATTTATTGAAAATCTAAATGACGAGATGAGCTAATAGATTGGAATTTCAATGTCCACCCACATTCGAAAAATTGATTGAAAATGGGATTAAAATTGAAGAAGCTTTGATCAAAAGAGGAGTCATAAAACTTTACAATGACACCAACACATCAAAATCCTCTAAAAATTACAACAACAATGACAAACCAAAGTTTTGGCAATGAAATAAGAACGTGGGTAGCAACTATGGTACAGCTGAAAACCAAAATACAAAACCTGTATTCAACTTGACAACAACAACCACCAAAACTAATCAAAACAACAATCCACCCAACAATGAAAACAACAACCAAAATGTCAACCAAGGCAACAATCAAGGTAATGTTGGATTAAGAATGCAATCATATCGCACACCCTCCAATCAAATAAGGTTCACACCTTTGGGACAATCATCAAAATCAACACTAAAGGAACTCCTTGAAGCAAAAGTCATAACATTACTAGAGGCAAGGAATTGGGAACCGCAAGTTAAGCCTCCATGGTGGAATGATGCACATTTCTGCGATTTTCAACGAAACAAAGGGCATAAACCCAATGAATTTATGCAATTGAAGCACTTGATACAAGACTTGATTGATAATAAGACCGTATTTGTAGAAGGACTCCAAACAAACAATGATCATGGAGTGTTCAAGAATGCTCTACCCAACTATGAAAAGGGGGAGTCCTTGTCATCGAACACCAAAGGAAAAAATGTGAACTATGTTTATGACCACTATTCTCCACATCAAGGTAGTTGATGATCAAACCCATGACAAACCAAATCTTACTGCAATTGATGACCCAATAAATGACAACATCATTGAACATGACATCATTGCAACTAAAAATAATCACCACGATATCGACACCACCTCACATCAACTCAATGACCTTGTGCCCATAAATTTTATTACCAATATCACTACGAATGACAATCAAATCAATGTCATCAAAATCAGAGAGAAATAGGACAATTTACCGTTCAATGCAATCATGAGATGATAAGCCGAGGTAACATTGAAATGAGCTACCCCTTCCACATCCATAGCAACTACTATTGTCCCTGCAACTCAATATAACATTGTTGATCAGTTGCAGAAGATACCCACTCAAATATTCATATTAGAGCTTCTCAAGATTTCACCTGCTCACAAGGAAATCTTAGAGCAAGCTCTAGTCGCCACCACGGTACTGAACAATCTGGAAGTTTTCCAATTTCAGACTATGGTGGGACATTTAACTGCACCACACTATTTATCATTTTCTGAACATGATGATGCATCCATCACCCATCCGCACAATGTTTCTCTCCACATCAAGGTCTTAATCCATAAACACCATGTAAATGTGTTCTAATAGATGAAGGAGTTGGGTTAAATATTTGCACTCTAAAACTTATCCGTGCACTCGAATATTCTAAAAATGCTATCAATCCTAGAAGGAAAATCACAATACAAGCATATGATGATGAAGAAAGATCCTCCCAAGGATTGATTGTCCTACCAATTCAAGTAGGACCAGTTGTCAAAGATATAGTATGCCAAATGTTGGATAAAGAATTGACATACAACATACTCTTGGGATGTCTGTGGATCCATGAGATGCAAGCTGTACCATCTACATATCACCAGTGTTTGAAATTTCCTTTTAACAGACAAGAGATCACTATTGCTGCTGATTCCAACAACCCCCAATATTGCAACACACTCATAACAACTTAGGACACTTTTGTGCTGGACACAATAGGGAAGCTACAACTCCTGGTTCATCCAACAGTGAAAAGCAACTAAATTCCTTGTCAAAATGGGTGGAGAAAAAGGAAAAATCAAAAGATAAGGGTATCAGTGAGTCTACACCATCGAATCTCGAAAGTCATCTCAATGCCTTATCAAAATAGGTTGAAAAGATCCAATAGAAAGATAAAGGCATGGGGGAATACTCATATGAGAAATCCTTGTGTTATCACAACTCTCCTCTTCTCCTAAGTCATATGGAAAACCAACATATAGACAACAATCATCACAATTGACCACACTCTTTGATGGAAAATTTGTAAGATCAGGCACTTTAGTGGATGAATCAGAAGACAAGGAGGTTTTGAATTGGTTTTACAAGGACAAAGAGCAATCACAAGCATCCACTTCAAATGTACTAACAAAAAAGTATGGAAAAATCAAGACAATTCTGGAAAAGATGGGATATGAGGGAAAATGTCCTATCGGTAAGAGAAAAGATGACATCATAGAACCGATACAACCCATCGCAATGAATTCTAAGGACAAGATGAGACTAGGGTACAAGGAAGAAGTAAAAGAAGAAACCAGACAACAAGTTGTTGAGAGAATCTTGCAATTGAGAGGTAGTTCTGAGACAGACTCCAATGAATATGAATGAGATTCCCTCTCTGAAGAGTCTTGTCACGATAAGGAGATTGATGTGGTACATTTGTATACACCAACACGTACAAAGGGACAAAGCTCGAGTTATAAACCACTTGAAATTGGATCACAAAATATCGATGACTTAAGTGAAGACGATCATTCTTCTAGCGAGACTTCGAAAGAGGGTAACATCTTAGACCTCAATATTTCCATTGGACATTCTGATGACATTGCCATCATGATGCTTACCCCTTCTGACCTTAGCCAATCTGATGACTCCATGTCATTAGTACACCCCAAATTGATTGACTGGGACCAATATGAGTTGTTTGATCTACCCACCTTTTCAAATGATGATGCCATCATTAACTTCCTCTGTTATGATAACCCTGAAACATGTTCCATCATTGAATCTCATAATGAAACTTTAGACAAGGGGAGTGCCAAATCTTCCTGCTGCAAAATGAATACCAAAAGCATATCTAATGGTGAAAACCATTTAATGGCACTATTAGATCCAAAAAAATTAAAAAAAAAAAGTATATCTCAAGGTGAAAACCTCTTCGAGGCACTAAGAGATGGAAGATTTGACACTCTCCCTGAGCACTATCAGGAGAGATCGTCAGTGTTGATTGAGCCTACACATTCTATCAATGTTGGCACAAATGAAATAGTGAAAACCCTGCACCTCATGACATCCATGACAGAGGAGGAAAAACCCAATTTCACTAAATTCTTTGAAGAGAGGCAAATCAACTTTGCTTGGTCCTATGTTGACATGCCACGCATAGATCCAGAACTCATCATGCATCATTTATCACTACTACTTGGCGTCAAACCAATAAAGAAAAAGTTGAGAAAAATGTACCCTCATATCGCCCTCTTGGTAGAAGTCAAATTAAAGAAGCTACTAGACGTGGGATTTATCAAACCTATTGACTATGCCAAATGGATATCAAATATTGTGCTAGTCTCGAAACTAGACAAAAGCATCGGGATATGTATAGACTTTAGGGATCTTAACAAAGCTTACCTAAAAGATGATTTTCCTCTACCTAACATCGACATCGTAGACTTGACTGCTGGACATGAAATGTTATCACTTATGGATGGCTTTTTAGGGTATGATCAGATAAAGATAACACCTAGAGATCAAGACAAAACAACCTTCACATGTCCTTAGGGCACTTTCTACTGCAATGTAATGCCTTTTGGGTTGAAAAATGTCAGAGCCACATATTAGAGAGCAATGACTACCATCTTCCATGACATGATGCATACTTTTATGGAAGACTATGTAGATGACTTACTGGAAAAGTCATTCACTAGGGAGGGACATCTAGAAAATTTAGACAAAATCTTCACCAGATTGGAGAAGTTCAATGTGAGACTAAATCCCAAGAAATGTGTGTTCGGTGTAACATCGACTAAGCTTTTGGGATACATTGTGTTAGCCAACGGTATTAAGTGGATCCTACAAAGGTCAAATCCATGGAAATTCCTCCTAAAAACATCAGTCAACTCAGATCTTTACAAGGAATATTCCAATCTATCCAGAGGTTCATCGCACATTTGGCTGACAAAACTCACCCTTTCAACCACTTACTTCACAAGAATGTCTCTTTCAAGTGGGATGAGAGATGTGAAGCATCCTTTAATCAACTCAAGCAATATCTGATGACCCCACCAATACTAGTACCACGAACTGAAGGAAAGCCATTGATACTCTACATTGCAACAACTAAGATATCTTTGGGAGCTTTATTGGCACAAAAAGATTCTGCAGGAAAGGAAAGGGAAATTTATTATATCAGTAGGATCTTGAATGGTTATGAGATCAATTACACCTTCATTGAAAAATCTTGTCTTGTGGTAGTAATTTCTACCCAACAACTCATACATTACATGCTGACTCACACTATCAAACTCATTGCTAAAATTGATCCATTAAAGTATCTACTCTGCAAAGCTGCCCTAACAGGAAAACTAGCTAAGTGGGTCATGATATTGAGTGAGTTTGAAATCCAATACATGGACAAAAAATCCATCAAGGGTCAAGCCATAGCAGATCAACTAGCTGAAGCACCATTGCAAGACAATCATCCAATGAACATTGAATTTCTAGATGTTGATGTCCTTACAGTATCAACAAAACAATGGATGTTGTATTTTGATGGCTCTTATAGACAACATGGATCAGGCGCATGAATCTTGTTTATCTCACCACAAGGACATACCATTCCAAAATCCTATAGACTGATGTTTTCTTGCACCAACAACACAACCAAATACGAAGCATTGATCATTGGAATCAAAGTAGCAATTGAGTGGAAGATCACAAAGTTGCATGTCTATGATGATTCTCAGCTATTCATTAACTAGGTGAATGATGATTACCAAAAAAAATATGACAAATTAACACCATATAAAAGAATAGTTGATGAATTCAAAAAGTACTTTGTGGAGATAAAATTTGAGTAGATTCGTAAAGGCGACAAAAAAGTTATTGATGCCATGGCTACCATTGCTTCTCTCTTACAGATTCTTGAGAAAAGAGCCTGTTATGAGTTAATGGTGGAATAACTCTTCAACCCCTCCTATGAAAACCCCAAATCCCAAGTCATCTACCATCTAGCCGAGGCTAACGCTTCTACCTATGAAAAAATCTACACTTATCTAAAAGACAATACCCTTCCACCCAATTTATCCTAGAACCAAAAACAAAATTTCATCCGACAACAACTCAACACATCCTAATAGCCGATGTGCTTTGTCGATGAGGTCTTGATGGTACTCTCCTTCAATGTCTAGAATGTAACAAAGCTGAAGTCGCTTTACGTGAAGTCCATGATAGTATTTGTGGCACACATTCAAGTGGCCTAACTTTAGCTAAGAAACTCCTGTGTTTGGGGTATTATTGGCCAAATATGGAGAAGGAGTCATTTCAATATGTCAAAAGGTGCACAAAATGTCAAATCCATGGAATCTTGATACATGCATCGACACAAGAGTTGCAACCTTTCGCATCAACCTAGCCTTTTTGTCAATGGGGATTGGACCTCGTAGGAAAGATTCATCCATCTTCATCCAACAAACACAAGTTTATCATCATAGCCAAAAAATACTTCATAAAGTGAATTGAAGCAGTTCCCCTAACCACCATCACAAGAAAGCAAATCTCATCATTCATCCTGAATTATATCTATTGATATGGCATCCCTTAATCCATTATCACAGACAATGACATACCATTCAAAAATCAGGATGTCCAACAACTCTATGAGAGGTTCCATATACAACATCAGTTTTCTACACCATACTATCCCCAAGGAAATGGCCAAGCAGAGGCCTCAAACAAGAGTATCCTAAAAATGTTGAAGTTAACTGTCAACGAGGCTGGACATGATTGGCATGTTCAACTGAACCCTACTTTATGGGCTTACAAAGCCAGTATCTGCACCCCAATAGGAGCAACACCATATGCCATAGTCTATGGATTAGAGGCCATTCTACCTATTGAGGTTGAGCTACCATCACTCTGGGTGTCACTAAAGCGGATCATTTCAAATGAGGATTACAAAGTGTCTAGGTTACATGAATTGGAACTCTTGGACAAGCATCATCAACATGCAGTGGATCACCTGAAAGCCTATCGGTAGAGGATATTCAGAAGTTACAATCACAAAGTAAAACCTAGAACATTTCAGGTGGGTGATTTAGTCCTAAAAGAGAATCCCCATAACCAACAAGATTGAGAGAAGAAGGGGAAATTTGAACCCAACTGACTAGGTCCCTTTGTTATTGTGTCAGTCTTTGGTTCAGGAGCATATTAGTTGTCCACACCGGAAGGGGATTTGTTTGATGAACCCCTCAACAACTCGCATCTCAAAAGGTTCTACACCTGAATCATCTAGTGCATCAGAAATAATCCTGAAAAAATACAAAAACATCAAAAAATGTCCTGAAAAAATGGTTGTCTTGATGAAAACCTGGCAAACAAGTGTCTTGGTAATAACAAAAAAAATTAAAAAAGATCAAAAAATTAAAAAAAAAGAGAAAAATACAAAAAAGTGAAAATCAAAAATTCAAAAATCATATCTAAAAAGTGCAATAAAACAAGTGAGTGAAAACCTAGAAATAGGTGCTATTTGTGATAGGTTACCTTTTCTATCTATTTGAGCATGTCAACCATTCACTTTTTCCATTCACTTTCGCCATCCATCTTCCTATCATCGGAAAGCTTCATGTGCATATCTTGGCATCGCGATCATGTCTCACCCTAGACTAGGGGCAAAATCCTAAACTCACTGGGGGAAATAAACTTTGAGCTTGAACTAACAAATAAAAAATAGTAGTACAACACAACCCAAACAATGATCATAGTGCAACTCAACATTGAACATCAATCACACAAACATGAACACGTCAACCATCCATATCAAACAAACAAATCAATCAAACCAAAAGCACACTTCAAATGGATGATTCTTATTTTGAATCATGGATTTATCACTATGGAATGAATGTTCAATTGTTGAACTTTGATTTTTGTTATCATATCTCTGGAGCAACTCGATGATGTATTGAACCAGAGAAGCTAGGAAGGAGTATGATTTTTCTTTGTCTGCTATCTCTGAGTTGATCATTATTACTATGCAAATTGTCGTGGGACGTGCTCTCCAAAGTATCACTAATGGCATTCCGAATTTGCATAGGAAAATAGTTAACTCTTGTCTGTTTACGAAAGCAATACTCAAGTCATCTCGGTTTAATTATATTTAGATGCTCGTGTTAACTTACAATATTTAGTACTCAGGTCATCATGGTCTAAATATACGATCGATGTTTGTACTCATTTTCAATATTTTAAAGGCTCAATGATGATAAAAAGCATGAAAAATCAGTTGTTATGAATGACATCTGCATATTAGATTTGCATGGTTAAGTTAGATTGCATCCATGTTAGTTTACATCTGTATCTATGGGATTTCCAAAGCTACAACAGTTTCACAATGAGGTTATCTCTCTTATCAATGGATTGAGTACACTTGACATTACCAAAAAAACATCATTCTCATATGGAAAACATGTCAGTTGCATCATCATTTGCATACATTAGAAAAAATTCTCATATCATTCATCCACCCATGCATAACATCATAATATTGGCATCAAAAAACACAAAAATATGTGCATCACATCTCATTTACATAATCAAAATTATTTCATATAGTTGCATCAAGAAGATGGTACACTAAGCTTAAATGATTGAGTCTCTTTAGATTTCCAAGAAAGTTGGGAAATATGTCAGGTTTTTTCAAGCTTAACTTAACAAGTAATCAACTGATGGCAACCTTCCCACAACTCTTGGAAATTGGATAGATTCACTCATTTAAGCTTAAGACCCTAGAGGTTTTGAAGTCTTGCAAACTCAATTAAGCATAATTGTTTGCATCACATAATCATAATTCATCTTACAAAACATCATCCATATGTCATCCCATCATCATTACATCCATACATAATCAGAATAAACATCACATATCATCACACATCATTTACATAATCGAAATCCATCTCACATCACATAATCATACATTATCATATAATCACTGTATACACCACATAATCATCACATAGGTATCATCATTGCATAATCATAATGAACACCATCATGTAAACATCATAAACAAATAAAATTAGGTACCATCATACAATCATTTCATCTAACATTCATCCATTCATTTGCATCATCTATTTGCATCAGAAAAGTACAAAAACATCAAATACATCACATATCATTGACATAATAAAGTCCATCATAGGCATCACATAGGCATCATTCATAAATCATCATAGAATCATAACACATCGGTTGCATCATCATTTACATCCATAGCATATCATATCATCAGTTTCATATAGAACATCACATAGCATAAATAATGGAAATTAAATGCATCCATCATAATCATCATGATCATCATCATAAACATAGAAATTAAATGCATCCATCATGAAATCATATAGACACATAGATCATAATCATCGCCGCATATCATATAGCCTTAAAATCATAATGTCAAAGTGTACAAGGATATCCAAAGGTATAAAGAGATACATCAATATAAAAAATGGCAGTGTATCATAATGTTTGAAATCAAAGAGGTACATCATCAATGTCTCAACTAAATAAAGAAGTGTATACATGTCCAAGACACATCAAAAAATATAAACTGGAGCTATGTCATGCTCCCCCTAGATGGTGCTGGCATCACAAAACCCATACCTCCCCTGTACCCGACGGACTAGCACGGGAATCTCTCTGATTCCAGGCAGTGGCTGTGTGACACCCATGCTAACAGTGTGAGACTGGGACCTGCCAAACTGAGACTATGCAAAGCTCTCTTGCCACTCTAGAGAAACCACATCATGATATCAACCTCTGTAGAACTCGACCTCCTATGCGGTATGACAAACCTCTCTAAAATAATCTAAAGTACCAGCAATCGTTGTAGCCTCTCAGTGATGTCCTTAGCCTGCTCCACCCATCATCTTAGGGCATCCCTCTCAGCAGTCAATATGGTAATCTACCCCTGCATCTGTCCCTGTGTCTCTCCCTGGGCCTGTACCTATGCAAGCTAGGCTTGTACCTACTGTACATACTACCTAGAAATATCCCTCTCTATCGTCAGAGTCTGTATCTATCCCTGTGCCTGCGTAAGTAGAGCCTGTACCTACTCTAACTGACCCCACAATGTCTGAACCTGTATATATAGAGCAACTATCTATGTCTACTACTTTTGAGATGACAGTTTGATCTCCACATGTTGTGATGGGGCCACTAATGATCGCCTCTTGTGAGGCACTCTCATCTCCCCAACTTCGGGACCTGGCCCTCCACCCCCATTGCCTCCATCATCACCCCCATCACTATCATCTCCATCTCCATCACCATCATCATTGCTATCCTCCTCCTCCTCCACCTCCTCTCTCTGTCGCCTCTGCCCATGACCTACTGCTCCCTCCTCCTCTAATAATGATGTTGGCTCATCGGGGATGGTGATCCCTATGAAGGGATGCAAGAACATCTACTGAGCATACTCCGTTGATATCAGAGCATCAGTGATATCTAGACGAACATCCCAAGGCATGACCTGTAAACCCTGGAAATGCTCAACTACTGCATCATAATACAACATTGGCCCCCACTTTGTAGCATCCTGTTGTTGTCGTGCACAATGGTCCACTCCCTGGGGCATGCCCTGGACCCTACCATACTGTCTCAATACTCTCAGAAGCATGAATCTCTCGATAATAAAATAGGTTCATCCAGTCAAATAAATTGACTGACACAAGAATGGCATCTCAACGCCATCCTCAGGCCACTACTCACTATCAAGATATGGTCCCCATACCACCAACTCCAAATCATCCAGTGTACTCCTCCAATACTCTAGCTTGCCTAACATAGGTTGAGCAAGTCGACCGGCATAAATGTGAACATAGGGCCTCATGGCTGGCCATTTTCTGTCTCCCACTGGCTGACTGACTGCTATATGCTCCCAGGCCTAGACTTGGGGCAATGTGACCCTTGCTGATAAACTCACTCCTCGAAGGTAAACAACTTGATGCAAATCATGGTACAAATGCGCCAACATACTACAACCCCATGCATATCGAGTGTCGTGAGCAATCATGCTCTCCAAGATCCATCCCCATCCAATTGAGAGTCCCTTTGACTTGTGGAACCCTTCAATGAAACCAGATAGAACAGAAGGAAAAGTGGCATAGGAATCAACCATGTCCCTCCATGAAATCTCAGAGCTGCATATGGTATCATCCTAAAAAACTTAGTGCAAAGCATTAGTCCCACCTTGCTCATGTGAATCATACAGAACCAACTCTCCAATCACAAGAATTTGTAAAATCTGGTATACATCCTCAGGAGTCACTATGATCTCGCTAATGGAAAAATGGAAGGTGTTATGCTCACTGTGCCACCTCTCCGCTAAAGCTATCAGTAAACCTCTGTTAATCCTAATCTGGGGCATATCTATGAGAGATGACAAACCACATCGTGCAATGATAGCTGTCTCAAGCTACATCAGATGACAAATCACCTCCCATGTCCTTGGGAACCACTCTCTGATTTGTAAACTCATTAAAGGCTCCTATCATCACAAAATCACAAATTAGTTAGTCAATCAACCCAAATCAATCCACCTATCAATCTAATCAACTCTGGTGAGACTTTGATCAAATCTCGTGAACATCAATCTATCAATTACAACCTTTCCTATCATGTGGTTTATCAAATCAATCAATGCACCTTGCCTATCATGAGGTTCATCAATCAATTTTAGCCTTTCCTATCATAAGGTTCGTCAATCAATTCAACCTCACCTATCATGAGGTTCATCAATCATTTAACCTCGCTTATCATGAGGTTCATCAATCAATCAATGCACCTCGCCTATCATGAGGTCATTTAATCAATCAACCTATAATTGATCCTCCCCTATCATGAGGTCAATTATCATCATCCTATCATTGCATCTCACCTATCATGAGATCAATGGACATCTAATATATCAACATCATCAATCACCATCAAATCACAACCTGACATGATCAAACATCATTGAAATCGAGGAGTCTAATCAAGCAAATCATCAATCTGGTCTAAAACTTCCCCAATGCGCTAGAATATTCTTTATATGCATTGGAAAACCCTATGCACTAGAAAAAATTATCAATGCGCTAGAACAAAGGTTCTATGCGCCGAAACAATAGATGCACCATTTCATTTGCTCAATGCACCGGAACAGAGTCCTGATGTGCCAATTTACCCTATGCAATAATTCATATCATCTATGCGCTAAATCAGTTCACCTATTCGCTAAAGCATCCTATGTGCCACAATAGTCACTCAATGCACTATTGCGGGCAACCTACACGCTACATCATTCAATGCGCTAATTCATCTATCCTATGCACTACATCGCTATCCCTATGCGCTATAACAAACCATGTATGCGCTTCTTCGGGATGTCTATAACTAAAATATTTCAAATCCGATTCAAATGTAAAAATGGAGGGAAAAATTAAATGCACGGATTACAAGGAGAGTTTTTGGGGTACTTACCGGAGGTCTATACGCTGCCGAGCGGTTTTGTCATTGCACGCGCTCGAAATAGTGAGTGTGGTAAGGGATCACCATTCTGCTTCAAGTTTGCACAAATCAATCTCACTCTCAAGTTTTCAAATTGCAAAATTCTTAAATGACCTTTCTAATCACACTTTTAACCTTTTAAGGTTAATTAAGTGGCATTTTATGGGGATGTTTTATTTTTATTTTTCAAAGGGGCCTTAATTAATCAGATCATCATCTGTTGGCTTATATATCAATTTTTGGGAGATAAATCATTTTTGAGGCATAAACTTTTGAGATCATCATCAAATCATCACAAAATGATCAAAATTTTCAAAAATTCAAAAATTCATTGATTTATCTCCTGAGGGGGCATATATCCGTCAATATCTGAAAATCAGTGTCTGGGGCATTGATTTTTTTTTTCTTGGCATCGGTATCAAATTTTTCTTTGAAACAACGTGTAAATACATTACTTCAAAGAGGGGCAAAATATATACACCTAAATTTGGTCAAGACATTTAATTAATTAAATACTAGCTATTTAATTAATATTCCATCTACATATAAATAAATTCTCAATTTATTTATATAGTTCATATTCTTTAATTCTCCAAATCTAAAATCATATTCTTCTAATTTAATTAAATAATTTTTTTTCATAAGCTTGTTTTATTTAATTAAATCTCACTAATCCCACATTAGGAATTCAAGCACATGTCTACAACTTTTCACGCCACCTCAGCAAGTTCACATGAAATTAAATAATTTTAATTTTTAATTAGAATTATCTTCAATAAATTTTCAAACACATGGCTTATTCCTCACACACTTCTTCAACAAACTTTCCAACACATGGTCTTTTTCTCACACACTTGATTCCTCCATCCATTTGAAATGTTTTCTTTGGTCAAGGGATTCCTTCATCCATTTGGAATGTTGTCTTTGGTCAAGGGAACATTCTTCTTCATTCTCTCCATCTCCACCGTTCATCCCTCTTGTTTGAATATGGACCATCGATCGCTGCGACATCACAAGATGCTTAGAAAAACCCATAAATACAACCCTTTGCCATAGTATTTTGCATCCCACATTTGAGTAGAGTTATCATGTAGGAATAGCTTTGGAGCATTGGAGCATTTGGAGTCTATAGTTAGAATCATGTTTTTCTTTGTAGTTGCATATAAAATCATGTTTAGCTTCATAGTTAGCATTGTAGAATCATGTTTTTCTTTATAGTTGGATTTTAAACCATGTTTTTCTTTATAGTTGCATTTTAGATTATCATATCACTTATCATTTGAGCATATGTAGAATCATTCTAACTTCTTATCACAACATTTGTATCACATAGTTTAACCACATTATCCATTCATCATAACCTCCATCATACCTTTCATCACATAGTTTCATATAGGAATTTAATTGGCTTGCATGTTGAATAGCATCTCATTTCTCAAGTTGTCATTTTAACAACCATAGTGCACATCTAAAATCTGAGAGCCAATATGGTTTAATAAATCCTTGAGAATAGAGAACAATGGAATGTTTTTAAAGATTTTTTTTGCTGCAATTTAGAGTATTTTATTTGATTCAAATCTTTACTATAATACGTCTCATTGGTGTTTGTGTTGATTTAATAACAATTCCCACATTTCAAACACACAGTCACAAATGATGCTAACATGAAATGGAAGAAATGCTCATCAAACACCAATTTCTCATAGGAGATGGACACCTATTTCTATACTTTTTCCAAATAAAATAACTCAGCCAGAAAAAAAGTAATACAGAGTTGGAGACATTATTTATACTTTGATGACTTTCTTCATATGCGAGTTGAAGGGAATAAGTAACTATGTGTACTTATAAGAATGTATACTCATATATTTTCACTAGCTTATATATGTATTGTCATACATACATGATCTATACCTTCTTCACTCTTTTCTAGTATTATTCTCTTATTGTTGAAACCTCTATGAATCAATGAAGTAAGCATTCTTGTTATAATTGCACAGGAATGCACGCATTTTAGTAGTGCTAGGATTACTTTCATAAAGCTTTGTGTGACTAGCTTATGACTTTCAGTATACTTGTGTGATATTTGAGAGGTCGTTGGAGTTAGAATTGTCTCATTTGCAAATACTTGGGAGCGATTCATGATAGTGTTGAAATTATCATAATTTCATATCACGGGATGATGCATTGGTGAAACTTGAAAAAGTATCTTGTAACTATATGCAGGACAGTGGGCCATTTATATGTTAAGATTCCAGTTCTTATGAATATTAGGATATGTAATGTGGAAGTGTTTAGAAGATAACCATTATGTAAAGGAACCATGCGATCCTCTATAGTTGTTTGCTTTATTATTCAGAAATGTGTATTGAAGTTGTAAATGGTCATGTCAGGGAGACAATATGATCATTTCCAAAGAGGCATCTTGTATCATTGCTAGTAAGGCATCTTGTAACAATTAAGATTTTGTAGCTAGTAAGGCTCTTCCAGTAAGGCATTTCATTAAGCTAGTGAGGCATTTTTACAAGTGGCTTTTCATCTCTAAGAGGGTTTTCCACTCATGAAATTATTTGTGTTATGGTTCATTTGTGGAGGAATTGATGATCTTTCTTTTTCCCTAACTTGCATTACAGTATTTGAATTTATGTGTATTACATATCTTTGTGTAAGCCTTCATGGCTAGATTATGTAAAGGCATGACCTTGTGTTGATTGACATATTAACTCATTAATGTATGAATTTATTTTTGAAATAATAATAAAGTTAATTATTCCTCTTTTTCGCACCTTTTTATAATTTTTTTATTCTATTTTGGAAATTAAGGTATATAATTAGTAAGTGGGATTTCCAAACCTTACACTTACCAACCCCTTTGCCTAGTCGTGTTGGTCATGTCTTTTCTAGGAAATATTATGCATTGAAAGATTTAAGGGTTTAATATTCTATCACTTACCTAAAGTCTTGATCCCAGGTTATATGTCATCCATCTCCTGTCGACCTAGTAAAGTCCCTCTTTTAATTCACTAACATTGTGCACATGCAACTTTGAGATTTTTAAAAAAAAGTTGGATCGTCTGATTATATCTTGGTCATTCCTCACTCCCTCGCGACAATTTAATATTCATAAAAAATCCCAATGGACCAGAGGGCAGGTGGCATGTGTCTTATCCTTCGAGCAAGGCCCATTATCATGTGAAATCATTGAATGCTAGGCCTTAACAGATCAATGACTATGACCAAGTGTTGCAGGTTAATTTGAGCCATTCCCTACTAGCCCGTGAGGGACCCATCAATAATTCTCATCACTGAATGGGGTAGCAGGGAGGTGCCACATGGTGTGATCTGAGCCGTCAAGAAGACTATGGTGAGAGGTGAAACATTTCTACAAATATTTTGACATAATATGAAGGGATATTAAAAGTTGAGCTACTAAAGGGTTGTTTGAGCACATGGTTAATTGCAAAAATAAGACATTATAATCCTGGTCATTCATCAAATTTGAAGGATATTCCTTTGGGTGGATGCCATGAGAAGTTAAAGGCATGCAAGTTGGAGGTGCCAGATTTAATCTGGCTCACTCCTCATCACCCCATTGCCATAAGATGTACATGGGTTAAACCCAATGGGAAAGTGGGGTAATGACACGTAGCCATTTTAAAAGCTCATGGAGATGGTGGAGCCTGTAGGGTCACATGAAAACAAATCCACATGGCATAATTTGACTGGTCAACAATAATGGTCATATATAGTCAAATTTTCAAACCTGATTTCAAATTAATTAGGACCGTTCATTGAGCCATTTCATTGTAGGATCAACGGTTGGAATTTGAAGTTTGATCCTAAGGCTAAGTGAGTTGTTTGAGTTTGCACAAGTGAACAGTAATGGCGGATAATACGTTGAACTACCAAATTAGTCTACTTTAATGCCATAAAAACTTGTTTTAAAGAATAATTTCAATTCATTAAAACATTCGATGTGACTAAGGATTTCTTGTTGTGCATTCAATCTTGTTTGATGTCCATAAATTAGGGTTTTCAAAGTGTTTGCAAAATAGCAAGTAAAATCGATACCTTGTATTTCAATTGCATGAAAATTTGCCAAGTGCGCTCAATCTTTCATTTTTTCTATAGTTTTCCTAGTTTGCTTGCATTTATTTTAAGGTTTGATGTCCAAATTGAATGTTAGGTTTGTTAAGTCTTGCTATTTCCTTGCATCAAACCGTGCCCTAGTTGTAAGCTTCTATGTTTTCTATGAAGTAAAACCCTAGTTTACAAGAAGCCCTATTACCATGGCACCTCCACGAGCCAAGGCCTCAAGATCAAAAGAGAAGAAAAGACCCCTTTCCCAAGACCTCATTGATCAATTAAATCCATCAACATCTGATAAGCCCAAGGCTCAGATGTTGTTATGAGGCACTCAAATTGCAGATGGTCTCATCGACAAATAATGTGCTATAAAAGATGCCACATTACCATACACTGGATGGGAAGAATTCAACTATTGTTTTGGCAACAAGAATTCTGGCACACCTATTGGTAACCCCTGGAGATTGGATATGGGTAAACTAGTAGTGCCTAATGTCTACATGGATGTTGACCTTGTAAGGGAAATAACAGCTAATTATAACCCAATTTCAAGGGTTGTAAGAACATATGATGGAATTGAGATGGTAAAGATTACTAGGGATGAGATAATTGAGGTTTTTAAGTTAATGAAATGGAGTGAAGACATGGTTAAGATTGATGAGAAAGAATTGAGAGTTGAATATGAGAGAGTGAGGCCAACCTTTAAGATCTCAGTATTGCAACATTTTTTGGCATCTGTAAAAGGTTAAGGAAAAATTATTTTGGGCCCATCTGATAAATATCATTTCCCTATAAAATACTTTGTGGCATGCTTCCAAAGGAAATTTTATTCCTTATACTATATCTTAGGGTTTGATCCAGTCACAAGCATGCCTATGGCCAAAACGTACATGGTTGCTCATATTCAACATCCTACTTGCAATACTCTTTATGACTTTTGATCATACTTGGCCAAAAGGATACATGAGGGTTTGGTTGCATTAAAGAAAAGCTAGAATGGGGTAAGATTCTGGTGGTATTCCTTACTCATGCATATATTTTTTTACAAGGGAGCTGGATTCTTTGATAAGGATATGACATTGGTTAGAAGAAGGGTGATATTGACTTACCTATCCAATATTGGACCAGACTCTTGATTAGA
This sequence comes from Sequoia sempervirens, assembly GCA_007258455.2. Classification (NCBI taxonomy): domain Eukaryota; kingdom Viridiplantae; phylum Streptophyta; class Pinopsida; order Cupressales; family Cupressaceae; genus Sequoia; species Sequoia sempervirens. The sequence continues at coordinate 124,591,731 of VDFB02047397.1, forward strand.
AATGATCACAAGTCTAATTTTGTGGTGTTTGAGAATATTTTTGCTTCCAAAATGAGGAGGGTCTTGATCATGAATATGCCAAGGATCCTTGCAGCATTGCATGATTTCTTGAGGCCAAAAGAAAGGAGGCATGATTTGAACATTGAGCACAATTGGGGAGATGTGATTCCCTACCCAGGTTCTACAATTATTAGGGTTTATGGCACAAGTGTTTCACCCCATATACTCGTGAGGGATGTGCCATTAAGAATTGGTTTTCATGAGGCAATGTGGCAGTTAGGTGATGTGGAGGATAATCACCTACAAAATCAAAGGGAACCTTTTTCTATTCATTCACTCTTTTTTCTGACTTTATTATGAAGGAGGGAGGATGGAGAAAAATTATTGATGTACTCAAAGAATTTGGGATGAAGAGGGTCAGAGCAAGGAATCATCTTGAGTGTTTCATGGCAGGGATAAAGGCTAGGATCAAGAGTTCTAGATTCATCCACAATTTCTAATTTCCTAAGGATGTGATTAGGAATATTTTTGATTTCCAAAAGAAAGATGATAGCAAAATGAAATGGATCAAATTTAACAAGTTGGAGAAGGATATGCAAGAGAAAGATCCATAATTTTTAGCTTGTAAATATATCAATGATGAAATCTAGAGGATTGAATATGTTTTTCAAAAATTTGAGCAGGTTGTGAGGAGGTTGAAAGAGGAAAGAGTAATTCAAGACAAGGGGAAAGTTGTGGTACAAGATGAACAAGGAAAGGGGAAGGCCTTTGAGGTGGAGGAAAGACCTACCTACCAACCTCCAAAGAGACTACTTGTATTTACAAGGAGGAAAGACAAGGTGAAGGAAAATAAAATAGTAACCACCTCTTCTCAACAAGAGGGTTCAAGAATTCCTTCACCACCATAGGAATTACCCCCATTATCTCCCTCAAGGTCTACTGCCCTATAAGTTATTGAGCTTGAATCACCACCAAGGCAGCCACCTCCTAAGTGGAAAAAGGTAAAATCAAGTGGCTTGGTGGATTATCCTGAAGATTCTGATGATATTTTTTTCATTGAAGAGGAAATGCAACAAGGTATGCCTTCTCCCCCTAGGGAGATAGTACCACAAGAAATGGGCCTCAGACTGAGCAAGGTGGACCTAAACGGTCTAAATAATACTGATGATATGAAATAAGAGGCATATAATAGATTTACAGACAATGATTCATTTTTCAAGTCATCATCTTTCATGGAGTTTGCATGGAGAGCAAAGAGGGAAGAACATGTTAACAATATTGCTAAGAAGAAAAGATTAAACCATCAATTGCTATACTAAGTCATTGAAGCCCAAGTTAGACAAGAAATGAGGGAAAGTTTTCAGGGCATCACAACCTAGGCTTTTGATACAGTGAGGAGATGCGATAGGCCATTGTACGCCATAGAAGAAGAAGCAACAATTGCTTTGCAAGGGTCTACTTTCAGTGAGCAGTGGGGTACACTTGCAATTTGGGCCCTAGCCCCAAATACAAAGAATCCCCTAGTTGCAAATCCATCTAAAATTTATAGGGGAGGGTTAATCATCAAGAGAGTATTAGACACCCCTATAAAGTAGCCACTATGTCTGTAAATGTTTCTCAATTTACAAAGGAAACAATAGAATCTGTGACTGTAGAGAAGGAAAAATTTAGGAAAATGTATAATGACATGTTGATTGATTACAACAAGGGTTAGCAAAATATTGTAGAATTACAAACAAAGATTACATTGTTGAAAGAACAAATGCAAAATGTGAAATCAATGAATCAATGCAAACTAACTTTGCTTCCCCTCCTTCATCTCAGGAGCAAGTACCATCTTCCCTTGTTCCTCCCCCAGAAGCTGCATTGGAAATTGTTCCATACAATTTGGGGAATGTGCCAATATTAGTTGAGGGACTGAGTAGTTCAGGTGCACCTCAAGTAGGGGAGGTCAGCATGGAAGAATTGATTGAAAAGTTGAAGGGCTATGAGGAGAGGAGTAAATGGAAGGATGAGTTAATCCATATGAGTAACCTCAAGATTGTGACAGTTGTACTTGAGCAATTGAACAAGGGAATAGACAAAAGACTAATTAGTATCCATGCTAATTTCTCTTCCATGTTTAATGTAGTAAAAAAATTTGATAGGTACAAGGAAGTGGCCATCCCATTGATGGAAAAATGGTTTCCCAGTTATGAGGATTTAAGGCTTATGGTAGTTGGATCTAAACATGATGTAGATAAGCCACTCAGTATTCAACCTACCCTCAAACTTGTGAGTGGGATCTAGGAATTCCAAGGGAAAATTAAACCATTGGAAGCAAATATTAGAGAGTTGGTGAGGAAGTTCAATGAGTTGAACTTCAATTTGCTCCTAGACATTTTAAGTGAAGATGGTGAAGTCAAACCCTTGTAGGAGTGGAAGGACCAGGCAAGTAAAGTGATTGCTACTTAGGCAGCCTTAATTTGTGAGGGAGATGACATGGGGATATTAAAGAGAAGTATTGATATGCTCACGCATACAAGAATCTTCCTTGAGGAGTTTTCCAAGGAAGCTAACCAGGTAGTAATCAAGTATGCTCCATACAGGCTAAAAGTTGACAAGGTTATTGAATTCAATTAGCCTTCCGAGGAAGATTTTGAGATTTGGAAGGGTAAATATCTTGATGTCCTGGATGAGTAAGGTGTTGTTGTGGTGAGGTGGTGACTGCAATTTTTGTTATAGGTTTGCAACAGTGAAGTTTTAGTAAAGAGAAGTGCAATACATAGCTTGGAATTAGTATAGATTTGGCCTTGGATATATCAACATTCAAATATTGCACTTTCTTAGGTTTAAATGTGGTGACAAGGAATGTAGACGTGGAGTTACTCTGGCGTGTTCTTTTCTTCATTTCATGCTTTTCTTCTACAATTTTTGGAGTATGTGGAATAAGTTCTTGGCTTGTGAAAGGAATCTTTTGCACCAATTGAACAACCTTTTGGAAGGTGAGAGAATCTTCATGAACAAATAAAAATGGTTTTTGTCTTATGTGATATTCTCCCTCATATTTTGGAAAATATAACCGCCTTTTGATGTAATTTGTTTGTCAAATGAACTTATGACAATTGTACAATTTGGCCTAAGGCTTGTTTTGCTCCCTTGTTCTTATAAAAGGGAATTCAAGGCCATTTGTACAGGTTGCTAGCATATTGATTTCAAAGAGAAATTTTGTAACAAGTCTAGATAATAGAATTGATTTTTGTTTTAGGTTTTATGAGTCTTTGAATTTTTTAATGGTGAATGTATAGCAGTACTATCATCTTTTGATATATGGATGGAAAGATATTCAAGGCTAGTGTTCTCCACTATAAACATTGCATAAGTTTTGAATATAAGTGATGAAATATTTTTGTCATTCATCTTCTTGTCTTTCCTTGAATGTTTGTTCAATGTTATTACTCTTGTTCAAAGAATAAGTTAAATTGTATTAACATGAATGGAGGTTTATGCAATTGTATGCACATATCACTAAGTATTACTGGTTGAGTCTGTTATACCCAAACCAAATTTTTTTCTTCATTAAGGCATTTTGATTAAAATAGTCTAAACCTTGTAAAAGTGTCATCAAAACACAATTTTTGGGAAAATAAAGTATGGGCTTTTAGTCAGTTTGATGTCTATAAGATACTGGTAAAATTTGAAAAAATTAAAAATTAGGGTTTCTAGACCTCTATTTTTAGGCAAAAGACCCTAAAAATTGAAACTTGTTAGAATTAATTGAAAATTGTTTTGATTGACTTATTTCACTTCACAATCACAATGGTGAAGTCAAATTCAATTAAAGTTCAATTTAAGTCTGGTGGGTAGTTTCACTTTTTTAGGTGAGAAGTTAAGACCTTTGAGGTCGTTAATGGCAGATGGCCAGATACCAGGTGTTGAAATCTAAGCTTAAAATGCTCCAACGAAGATTGTATGGCAAGATATGTTCAAAATGATGCTTTATCTCAAAGGGGATTTTCGTCAAGGGGAAAATCATCCAAATTTTTCTAAATCTAGAAATAAAAGAGCCCCTAGAGGTTAGGGGTACCCTAGATTTCAGAGGCCCAAATCAACTTTTTGAGATTTGTCACTTCCAAGAAGACTTCTCTGAAATACTGTCAGCTTTGCGATGAGCGTACCAACCAATCTGGAAGATCTATCTAGCACTTGAAATTGAAGATTGAACGACAAATGAGGGAGATACAAATTTGACTAACAATGGACTAGAAAGTGCCCTTGGAGGCTAGGGGCACCCATCTTTTTAAGGTACCAGATGAAACTTTTTAACCAAATGATACCCAAGATGTTTGTTAGTGGGTTAATCTGAGTTGCTGAACTGTTGGAATCAGTAGTCAAACATGGGGTTTAATCATGGTCAAAAATATTAGAAAACAACAAAAGCACCCTCAGAGGCCAGAAGCACCCAAGATTTTCAAGCCTCAAGTACAATTGTTTGGGTTATCTCAGATACTCATCTTGTCTATGATGCTTCTAGCTTTTCGTTGCATATTTCAGTCGGGTCAGAGGATTTCTCAACAGTCTACAGGTGAAGATTAAGTGGAGATTCAACCAGTTGAAAAAATGGCTAAATCTGGGAGAAAAAGCACCCCTAGAGGCTAGGGGCACCCATGTTTTTCACCTAGTAGATGATGTTTCTAGGAAAAGTGTTATCCAAGAGCTCATGTTCATAATGGAGCTAGCTCCGTAGTGAGCCTGTCAGCTAGTTTTGAAATTTTTCCAAGTGCCAGAGAATGCGAGATGAAGTGAGGTAAAAATCAAGTTGAAAATGCATGAAAATTGATTGAGTCCGAAGGTAAAAAGTACCCCTGGAGGCCAGGGGCACCTTGAATTTTGAAGGATTAGAAGTCAGAATTAGAGTTTGCAACTTCAAGGAGTTTCTTATCAGTTTTGATCCTACTCTTCAATGAAACTATCAACTAGTCTTTTGGATACACCAGTCAATCAGAATCAGTGATCAAACATAGCCTCTAGTGATGTTTGCAAATGAAAATTTCAAGAAAATTTCTAAGTTTGGAGTAAAGGCGTCTAAAGTCAAAGTTTGACATTTTTAACTCAAGTGTCTTGGTCACCCCATAAAGGTGGAGTTTTTGAACTCAACTTAAAATAATATTAAAACTCCAATCTTGCTTCCAAGTTGACCTCAATAGGACTTAATTTTTACTTGCATATGGTGAATAATTGAAGTGCATGTTGGGTGGCGCCCATTTTAAATGAAGTCTTCAATTTTATTAACTAAATGAGGTCCAATCAAAAGATGGTGCCCAATTTAGGGCTAATATTTCATCCGATTAACTGATATTTGAGGTCCAATAATATTGTGGCAACCAATTTAGCAATTTGCATGCAAAAGTGATGCCTTACTTTATGAAATTTATTTATTAAGGCATTTGGCCATCCATTATCCTCATCATAAGTTGAAGGAAAAAACCTGTTTTCTTGTGCAAGCAAAATTTGAAGGCGCTAAAGGTGACATTTTTAGTGTTCTTTGTAGTGCCAGGTCCAGATTGTTTAGAGGAATTATTTTCCAGACTTCATCATTCGAGTGCATGCATTTCAGACTTCATCAAATCAAATTCAAGGCATAGGCATCATTTTCAGAGGCAGAATATAACTTCTATTTGCTATCTCTAAAATTATTCTATCCTTGTCTTAAGTTTTCTCTCGCATGTCAAAGTAAACGACATCTTTTTCAGAATCTGGTCATCTGGGTTCATTCAGCATAGCATCAACAACAAAACCCATGTTCTAGAATTATTCGAGAAAATTTCCCCGCTGCTTACATTTTTTGAAGCACTATGTTTTTTCTGAAGATTCTTTTGCATGTGGGCCTAAAAGTCAACCTTTTAAAAAATGGAGAATCTGGGTGTGTTTAGCTCATTGGCACCTACAAAACCCATGTGACAATTTTTTTCTGGGAAAAATTGACTCGGAACCTCTACAGCCTCTATAGTTCCAATTTGAAAAGCCTTAGCATGCCTTAGTAAAGGTCATTTTTTCGAATTTTCGATAATTTGGGTTGACTTAGAATTTCATTCTCTACAAAACCCATATGCCAGATTTTTTCTAGGAAAAATTTTCCTCGCCGCCCTTGCTACTTTTGCTTCAAAAAGTCTTTGCATGCCAAGGCAAAAAGCACTTTTTTGAATTTTTGACGTTGTGGGTTTGCTTAGAAATACTTTCTCTACAAAACCCACATCTCAGAATTTTTCGTAAAAATTGCCCCTCCACAAGCTATTTTTAGCCTCATCAGAAGCCATTTTTAGCTCACCGAAGAAATTTTTCATAACATAGCCATGTTTATAGTCAACTAGCTAGTTTTTTAGAATGCAGTTCACTTAGACTGAATTCAAGACCAAATCGGTCTTAATTCATGATTTCATTAGAAAAGCTGACACTGATTTTCATCAAGTACATCCAAAGGGTTGATTCAGACAATTTGATAGGCATAGTCACTCAAAGTCCACATGGTTTCATACCTCGTATAGTTGATAGCCTTCCAAGGCGAGTTTAGAGGGTTGATACCGTTGGAATTCTGTTGCATAGCGAGTTTAGGAGCATTTCTCACAACCAGAGTGTCTGTGGTCAAACTTCACAATTTCGTCATGTAACACTCTTCCATTGAGAAAAAATGTGAAAAGCGTCAAGAGTGTAAAAAAGTGTCAGAAGCATAAAGTTGTAGAAGAAACATAAGTCATCACTCCAATTACGGAGTTGCTAGAGTTACCAATCAGTGAACTCCCAGTTGAAGTATGCAAATATTTCCAGGATTGCTCAAGTTGTTGACAAGTAGTGAATTGACAGTTAAGACATGTGATGATCTCAAGATGGTGATGCAGTCAACAACCTCGTGGAGGGGTTAATTGCTCAAGATCACAACCAGTGGACATGATGTCCCACCTCTTAAAGATAGACATTTGACACAACAATTAACTTGATGCTTCTATCCAAGTTAACTGTTAGGTTGCATACATTTAGAATTAAGAATAAACTCTTGCATGCTTGCAATATTGATGTTAACTCAAGGAGATTTTAGGGTTCCCTACTACTTTGATGTTCTATAAATAAGAGAACCCTTTCTCATTTGTACTTTAACTTTTGTTGTGATAATAAATTTTTGAGCCACCTTGCCGTGCAATATTGTTATTCTGTATATGTTCACTTAGTTAAATATAATGTTGGTTTAATCATTCATTGTGTGTGTGTCTCATTATGTAGTTTGTTGTCCTAGTTTTATTCTAGTTGTGATTAATAAGATTTGTTTCATATCAACACCTTGAATAGGAGTCTCTCCTCCTTGGGAATTTAGAATAAAGTTTATTGTGTGATGTTGTGATTAATAATCTTTGTTTCATATCTACACCTCAGATAGGAGTCCCTCCTCCTTGGGAATTTAGAAGTGGAGATTGTTGTTTAAGTGTCGTTTCCAGTAGATTACTTTTAGCCTACACTTTGGATAGGTGTCCCACCTCCTTAGGAATCCTAAGAACTAATTTACCATTTGATGTTGTTTCCAATAGCCTTTCTTTCAGTCTACGCCTCAAATAGGTGTCCCGCCTCCTTGGAAATCCTGACTTAAAGTTTATCGTATACCAATTCCTTGCTCCTAAGTCCTCATGCTCTCTTTCTCTTGAGGAAATATGATAGTTTAAGCATTACGTTAGTTGTAGTTAAGATCTGAAAAACTAGAGAAAAACCTTAGCTGCAATGTATTGGTTTTCTTAACCTGATGCAGGAGCATCCAATGGTGTAGGGAAATCTTGCATCACCCAAAAAAAATGCTTTCTTTATTTTATTTAGTTTTTTTGAGTCCCATGATGGCACTTGAGGGGTATAATACTATCACGCATCAAAAATGGCAAAAAATGAGCACTTACTATTTTTAGTAAGTCGGCCAAAACAGGCTTGTATGAATGTGAAAATTTAACCCAAGGAGCAGAGCTGAAAAAAATTTCCGGTTGCGAATGAATCACCTCAATACCCTGCATAGTTTGGGAGAAATTAAAGTTTTCATCTTGGGAAATTTCTCCAATGCAGCTTCAAATTCAGATATAAAACTTTGGAGGCCCTGAAATAGCTCAAAAAGTGGCCGAATTGACCTACGGTGGGTTTGTGTGTTGTAGAGCTCATCGAGAGCTTTATGATGATATGCAATAATAGCGAATGAGACACCCATATCAAAAGTTATGGCCCCGCAAAGTTTGTCCTCTAAAAAGTGAATTTCTGAAAAATGTTTTCGTAGGCCAGAAATCAAACGGTGGGACTTTTGGCGCTAAAACAAAAGGGAAAATTTGTACCTTCTAGAACATTCTAGGGCAGTTATTGGGGAAAATAAAAAGGGTTAAGTGGGGGTTGTAGAAGGTGGTCCTGATAGTGCAAATTGTGGCTCCGAATAGTAGATTTTATTTTCTGAGTTGATTTTGTTGTAATGAATCAAGCCCATGAGGCTGTAGCATCTAAGCTTTGAATCTGTAATTTCATTTTCTGAAAATAATTGAAAGGGAATCAATTTTCTATCTCACATCTTTTGTGTTGGTATGTGTTGTGATTTTTGTGTGTTTTGGGCGGAGTGGCCCTCATCAAGTGGTATCAAAGCATGAGTTCCTGAGCCTATAACAGAGCATCAGACATGAGGTAGTTGTAGTAGGGCTTGTGAGTGTGGGTTTAATTCAAGATGCCTCCAAGATGTTCCCAATATGGCAGAGGTGGAGGCCGAGGTGGAGGAGGTCTATCTAGAGACAAAATCAGAGCCCTTAGAAGGCAATTAGAAACCTTGCAACAAGAGGTTCGAAGAAGAGATGTGTAACGAGACAAAGATGACAGTGAAGATGAAATGAAAGAGGAAATGGAAGAGGAAGAGCAAGATCCAATGGATCCTAGAGAAAGAAGATTGTTGTGAGCGATCTCAAGCATTGGGAAGAGACCTAAAATGGAGGTTTCAACTTTCAGTGGAAATATGAATCCTAAAGAGTTGATTGATTGGATCAATAACATGGAGGAATTTTTTGAGTTTGAGGAGATTGAAGATCCTCATAGAGTGAGGTTTGAAAAGACAAAATTGAAAGGTCACACTAGTATATGGTGGAAAGAGGTCCAGTTAGAAAGAGGAAGACAAGGGAAAGATAAGATTTCCAGGTGGGACAAAATGGTGTCAAAATTGAAGAAACAATTTATTCCAATCAATTATGAATTGGAGCTACTCAAGAAGGTGTAGAGCTTGAGGCAAGGGACAAGGACAGTGAAAGAATACATAGAGGAATTTCACAAGTTCTTAACTCGGACAAGACATTCTTAGTTGAATAAAGAGAAAGTTTCTCATTATATTAACGAGTTGAAGCGAAGCATACATGAAGAATTGGCATTGGTAAGAATGACCACCATTGAGGATGCTTACCAATTTGCCCTGAAGGTTGAAGAACGATTGAACAAGAGGTTTGAGAACAAACAACGAAGTGGAGGCCATGGAGGAAAGACCGGTGGATGGTCATATGGAGGTTGAAATGAAGATCAAAAGACGGGTGAAGGCTCCAATAGTAGGCAAAACCAGAAAGGAGATAACACCTATCATCCTCGTGATCAAAATAATGGAAACCAAAGAGGAAGGGTAAGATTTGGGTGAGGACTGGGAAGAGGAGGCTTTCATGGAACTTGTTTCTAGTGTGGAGAAGAAGGACATAGAGCCTATGAGTGTCCTCAACATCAAGGAAGGACAAATAGAATATCTAAGGGTAATGCACGAGTTGCACATGTAGATGAAGATTGTGAGTCTTCCCATTCAGAGGATGCAGAAAGAGGGGAGGTTCTTGTTACCAGAAGAGTCCTATTGAATGAGGAAAATGAACCAACTCAAAGGAAGAATTTGTTTCGCACCATATGTAAGTGTGAAGGTAAAGTTTTTAATGTTATTATTGATGGAGGTAGTACTGATAACCTTGGTTCAAAAGAAATGGTTAGTAAGTTGCGGTTGGAGAGAAGAAGGAATTTGAACCCATATTGAATTGCTTGGTTGCAGAAGGACCATAAGGCCTTGGTAAATGAGAAATGTCTGGTAAAGTTCAAGATTGGAAATTACCATGATGAGGTATTGTGTGATATTATGCCTATGGATGTTTGCCATATGTTGTTAGGCAGGCCGTGGCAGTTTGATCGACAAGCAATACATGATGGACATGCCAACACCCATTCTTTGACAAAAGGATGGAGCTCATCATAAGTTGAAGCCCTTGAAAGAGGCAGAGGAAAAGGTATGTAGTAATGCAAGAATTTGTTTGGTTGATGGAAGAAAGTTCCTAGAAGGGATGAAGCATGAGCATATGTGTTTTGCATTGATCCCTAAAGTTGATAAAGAAGATACTACTGAGGTACCTGTAGAGGTTTCAATTTTTTGAATGAGTTTCAAGCTATTATTTTTGATAATGTACCTAAAGTTATATCTCATGTAAGAAAGATTAGTCATCATATGGACCTGATTCCTAGAGCCAGTTTGCCAAATAAGGCAGCTCATCATATGACTCCAACAGAGAGTGAAGAGTTGAATAGACAAGTGCAAAAGTTGTTGTAGAAGGGATTGATCAGAGAGAGTTTGATTCCATGTGCAATACATGCAGTACTAGCACCAAAGAAGGATGGGGAATGATGGATGTGTATAGATTCTAGAGCCATCAACAAGACCACCATCAAGTATAGATTTCCCTTACTGAGAATGGATGACATTATGGATTGTTTGAGTGGAGCTGAGTACTTCACAAAGATAGATCTGAAGAGTGGATGTCACCAGATCTAGACTAGAGAAGGAGATGAATGGAAGACAACCTTCAAAACCAAGGAGGGCTTGTATGAGTGGTTAGTCATGCCTTTTGGGCTAACCAATGCACCGAGCACCTTTATGCAGCTTATAAATGAGGTACTGAAAGAATTTTTAGGAAAAAATGTTATTGTTTATTTGGATGATATTTTGATTTTTAGTAAGACATTGGAGAAGCACTTGATGAATATCCGATTTTTTTTTGAAAAACTAAGGGAGGAGAAGTTGCTGATTAATTTGAAGAAATGTAGTTTTGTGAAGAGAGAGTTGGTGTATCTAGGATTTTTTGTCTCAGAGGAGGGTCTTAAAATGGATCCAGAGAAGGTGAAAGCTATCATTACATGGCCTACCTCGAGGAATGTTACAAAGGTAAGATTATTTCATGGTTTTGCAAGTTTTTACATAAAGTTTATTAAGAATTTTAGTAGTATCTATGCAACTCTAGCTGAAGTGATGAGAGGGGATAGAAAAGAGTTTAAGTGGACCATAGGAGCTGCCAAAAGTTTTGATGTGTTGAAGAAGAAAGTTACAGAGCAACCTATTTTGGAACTTCCAGATTTCAATAAGGTCTTTTGAGTAGATTGTGATGTTAGTGGCATTGCCATATGAGTTGTTTTGAGTCAAGAAGGTAAGCCTATAGCCTATTTTAGTGAGAAGTTGAATGATGCCAAGAAGAAATATTCTATCTATGATGAGGAGTTTGATGCTATAGTTCAGGCTTTGATAAAATGGAGACACTATTTGTTGCCAAAAGAATTTGTTTTATATATTGATCACCAGGCTTTGCAGTATCTCAATAGTCAAGGAAAGTTGAATCAAAGGCACTTAAAATGGGTTGAGTTTTTACAGAGTTATACTTTTGTTTTGAAGCACAGGAGTGGAAGATCAAATAGAGTTGCAGATGCCTTAAGTAGAAGGAAAAATTTGTTGATAGAGATGAATAAAGAGGTTCTTGGGTTCAATGAACTCAAGAGTTTGTATCCAGAAGATCCAGACTTTGTAGAAACTTGGAAGGCTTGTTTGGAACCTGTTACATTAGATAGGACGAGATGGTTGGATTTATTAATACAAGATGGGATGTTGTTTAGAGGAAGCCAATTGTGCATTCCAAAGAGTTCAATGAGAGAGAATCTAATCAAGGAGAAGCATAGTGGAGGATTGGCTAGACATTTTGGTCGAGATAAGACCATTGCTCTTGTTAGTGAGAATTATTATTGGTCGTAGTTACAACAAGATGTGAAGAAGTTTGTACAAAGTTGCAGAGTATGTCAGATGGCGAAAGGAACAAGTCAGAATACTGGATTGTATCAGCCATTACCTGTACCTAAGAGGCCATGAGAGGATATTAGCATGGATTTTGTTCTTGGATTGCCAAGGACAAATAGAAGGAATGATTCCATATTTGTGGTGGTGGATAGATTTTCAAAGATGGCACATTTCATTATGTGTCATAAGACTAGTGATGTTGTTCATGTTGTAGAGTTGTTTTTCAGAGAGGTGGTGAGACTACATGGTTTACCAAAGAGTATAGTCTTAGATAAAGATACCAAATTTGTTGTTTATTTCTAAAAGACATTATGGAAGAAGTTGAAGACAGATTTGAAGTTCAGTTATGCGCACCATCCATAGACTGATGGACAAACAAAGGTGGTGAATAGGAGTTTGGGTAACCTGCTAAGATGCTTAGTTGGAGATAAGCCCAAGGGATGGGATTTGATTATACCACAGGCAAAATTTGCTTATAAAAATTCTATCAATAGGAGCACTGGTAAATAACCATTCCAAATTGTATATGGGAGTAGTGCAAGAACTACTTCTAAACTGAGAAAGATGGATAAGGGGGAGAAGAGTAGTGTTGAGGCTGAAGATTTTGCTGAGCATCTGAAGAATTTGTACGAAGAGGTGAAGAAACATATCAATAAGATGAACTCACAATATAAGGCTCAATCATATCAAAAAAGGAGGTATAAGGAGTTCCAAGTAGGAGATGAAGTCATGGTTCATTTGTGAAAGGAAAGGTTTCCAGTTGGTACATATAACAAGTTAAAGATGAAGAAGAAATTTGGACCATGTAAGATCTTGAAGAGGCATGATTCAAGAAATGCTTATGAGGTAGAGTTGCCTAGTGGAATAAACATTTCTCTTGTGTTCAACATTGCTGATTTGACAGAGTATCATGAAGGTGATATAGAGGAGAGTCCAATAAATGAACAATTGATAATTCTAGCACCTACTTCAGAGAAGGAAGAGATAAAAGAAATCCTAGATAGTTGTATGGGTAGAAGCACAAGAAACAAGCAATATGTAGAGTACTTTGTGAAATGGAGACGAAGGCCTGTTGAAGATTCATCATGGTTATCTGAGGCTGAGGTTAACTGTCTTGGTTTCCCTCTAACTCCTGAGAAGTGAGAGGGTCACTTTTCAAATTACCATGGGTGTCTGATGCAGGAGCATCCAGCGGTGTAGGACAATCTTGCATCACCCAAAAAAATGTTTTCTTTATTTTCTTTAGCTGTTTTGAGTCCCATGATGGCATTTGAGGGGTATAAGACTGTTAGGCATAAAAAATGGTGAAAAATGAGCACTTACTATTTTTAGTAAGTCGGCCAAAATGGGCTTGTATGAAAGTGAAAATTTAACCCAAGGAGCAGAGCTGAAAAAAATTTATGGTTGTGAAAGAATCAACTCAATACCCTACACGGTTTGGGAGAAATTAAAGTTTCCAACCCGAGAAATTTCTCCAATGCAGCTTCAAATTAAGATATAAAACTTTGGAGGCCCCAAAGCAACTCAAAAAGTGGCCGAACTGACCTACAATTGGTTTACATGTTGTAGAGCTCGTCGAGAGCTTTTCAATGATATGCAATAATAGCGAATCAGACACTTGGATCAAAAGTTATGGCCCCGCGAAGCTTGTCCTCTAAAAAGTGAATTTCTTAAAAATTTCTTCCTAGGCCAAAAATCAAACGGTGGGACTTTTGGCACCGAAACAAAAGGGGAAATTTGTACTTTCTAGAACATTATAGGGCAGTTATTGGGGAAAATAAAAAGGGTTAAGTGGGGGTTGTATAAGGTGGCCCTGATAGTGCAGATTGTGGCTCCAAATAGTAGATTTTCTTTTCTGAGTTGATTTTGTTGTAATGAATCAAGCCCATGAGGCTGTAGCATGTAAGATTTGAATCTATAATTTCATTTTCTGAAAATAATTGAAAGGGAATCAATTTTCAGTCTTGTATCTTTTGTGTTGGTATCTATTGTTGTGATTTCTGTGTGTTTTGGGTGAAGTGGCCCCCATCATAACCTTGTGCCTCTTCCAGTTGACTCAAAAAGATAGGATTTAGAACATTTACTTTTTCAAGCATATTAGCAAAAGAGGGAGCTTCCCCTCCTAATTTGAAGAGCAGTTATTACACATTATGCATAGTTGTCCATTGCCAATATGCACTCCAAAAGTGCAAATTATAACACCAATAGAGTCTTTGGTATTGATGTTGTAGGACATCATTAATAGGCATTATAATGACAAGATTAATACTATTGTATGTTCTCAAATACAAGGTTTAAGACTCTCTACACTAGGATAAGACACTGGTCAATTAATGTTATAGTCTCTTAGATCATTCACAACAACTACATTCAAAATTAATTACAACATCTATTTTCTATATGAATGTATGTCGAGCCTAATGCATAACATTTTCTCATGTTTAAGTTAGATATTACCATGAAGATTTTCCAGATCTTTGAGGTATTTTATCTACTAAACAATTAAAAGAGAATTATCTGTTTGAACAATGTAAGTGATAATTGGCACAAGAGTATCATAAGATACATTGTAGGGATCACCCTCCCAGGTTTTGTAGAGCCCAAAGTGCAGAGGGAAAGCCTAGCAAGCTTTCACCTATTCGTTGGTCAATCCTCACAGTTGTTAATCATTGAATTTTGGAAAATTCATAAGTAATTGATGAGATTAATTTTGGTTCATTAAAAACAACCAATAGGTTTGATTCCCTCAATTAAATTTTGAGCAATTTTCAACCATGGCCAACATCTAGCAAAAAACTTCAAAGATGTTGTGTGTTTTGGTGGCCAATCAGATATCAGGGGTGGTAGGAGTTCTACAATATCGTAGGCTCTCTCCATAAATGACATTGTTTCTTGGTTAGGAGCCCCATCTCAGGCTTGCCCCTCTTCTAAAATCTTCAAATTTGTAAACCCTAATGATGGCATTACCACCAAATAGAGCTCATATTTTCTAGTTTTCCCTTCGTCAACAAGTCTTGAAGTATGCTTGGATAGTTTGGCTATGGATCAAGAGGATTTTCTATTGGATCACACCTTGATCTATCATTTTACAAAGACATGGCCGAAGTTATGTGACCTGCACGCATGGGTTGTAGAGAAATGGAAAGAATATATGGAAGGAGAAATAAATTTTTATCCTTGTGCTAAGAGGTTTTTCATTTTAGAGTTTGATTCTTAGGAAGAAAAGGAGTTGGTGCTTGAAAATCATCCTTGGATCTTTCAAGGAGAATTTTTATTCATGAAACCTTGGTTTCCCAAATTTGAGCTACGTACAAAAAATTTTACCACTACATTTTTATGGGTAAGGCTTCCATATCTTTCCATTCAGTAATGGGAACTAGACTGTTTAAGGGCCATTGAAAATGGCTTAGGAAGGTGTTGGTTGAAAATTTTGTATACCTTGAGGATATACAAAATTGTGGTTTCAGCCACAGTGTGTGAGATAAACTCTCCTATTTTCAAAGGGAAGGCTCCCCCTTTTGTGTCTATTTTAACAATTCGGAAATACACTCTAACTATAAATCTATTCTAAATCTGGGTGAAACTCTGTCTTTTTCTCTTTTTCCAGAAAAGACACTTATTCTTTTCTCTTGTTTCAGAAAAGAATCATAGCTGAAAATATAAATGATTTATGAAGTAAACAAATAAAGAAGCAAAGTTTCCATAAAGGCACAAAGTCCTCTGTTGCTCCTCCGGGACGGGAAATCAAATTGAAAGCAGAAAGTCTTTGACAATTTACTCTCCTATCAACCTTTTTAGATGATTTTCTGGTAATTAAGTACAGTATGTAGCAGCTCAAAATCTAACTACATGATGTACTTTTAATGCACAAACATAGAAAATAAAAGCAACACAAAGTTTGCAAGTTATCTCCTTTGCTTGAGCGTTCTACAATAGCTTCAAATGTGACAAACAACCCAAAGTCTGCAGTATCAAATCTAAAAAAAATAAAAAAATAAAAAAAATTAAAACTTTAAATACAATTTGCAGCTCAAAGTCTGCAAGATTGAGTTTAAATCTCTCTTGTATAACACCACAAAACCCACAATCAATTTTAGATAATGTCGTCACATTACAATTTGTACCAACACAAAGTTTGGAAGCAATTTGTTTTCTTTATTGATTGCAATCTGATTTACATCTAACTCAAAGTCTTAGAATGCATTCACAAATTGGCAGAATTTTGTTGCATTGCCAAAAGATCAAAGATTACAATAAACCCTCTCAAGTATTTATAGGAGAGAGGTCTAGAGAAAAAGGTGGGAGGATCTCAACAAACTTGAGAAAATCTCTCAACCGATAACTAATTGCAATTGACTTATTCAAAATTACAATCCAAATTGTGATTTGGTTTGTAAGAACTTACATGTAATTACATTTTCCAAAACTGCAAGGAAAGAACACTTGCAATTGCAAAACTTGTTTTTACATATACTTTGTCGAAAGTAAAATACATAATTGAAATTATTTTAAGTGTCCAAGACACGACTCTAACTACATCATCCTTCATATGCGATGATCTTCATGCTGCTTCAGGATTTTAGAACTTGAAGTATTCAGGATTGGTGAAGAGATCTCGAACTTGGAACGAGAATTTGCATTCTTAATGATCTTTGTGTCCTTGGCGAACTTCAACCTTATCACAGGCTTGGAGTAGTACCATTTCTTTAGGAAGTTCTTCTCTTCGTTGCATCCTTTTTCTATGCTTGATTTACTTTGTCCCTAGATGTTTTCATGACGATTATTGACCTTCAAGCTGCTCCATGAATTGCTGTTGTATCTCTTCTTCTTTTGTTCACTGATGAAGAACCCATAATACCTTATTCAAGATGAAATTGTTATAAAACAATGTCCATGCCTTGATTTATTGGTTTGATAGATCATGTGTATAAACAAGACTGACAAGGGAAGGGATTATTTGATACAAAAATGGGCTCACAAGTGAATTTCGTGTTTTTTGGATGCTGATAGCAAGGTATAATTGGGATTTTGGGAAGCCATTGCAAGTTTAAGTGCAAAGTGGGAAAAATAGGAAACCATTGCAAGTTTATTTCCTTGTGCTAACTTGTAGTTGCATTTTAGACAAAAATGCCCTACTTGCAATTGATTGGAAAAATCCCGATTTGCTTTCTAGGGCATTTTTATTCTTTTCTTCTTTTCTAGAAAATGGTAATGAGATGGAATGAAATGTGAATGGAATGAACGAAAGGAGAATGAAAATGTATGACGGATGAAATGAAGGGCAGAAATGGAGGAAAAACATCCTTTTTATTAAAATGAAGAAAATGCATTTCCAATAATGAAAAAAAGCATTTTAATACAAGACGTTTTCAATGGATATGGCAAATGAAAGAAAGAGAAAAAACGTTTTTATGAATGAAGGGCCTATGAAGTGAAAAAACGCGTTTTCAGCCATATATTTTTTATAATATGCAATCTCAATCTCCATAGAAAGGCAACCCAAGAACAAAAGATTTAAAGCAACAAAAACAGAAAAATAAAAAGCGCCTTGAACAAACTCAAATCTGCAAAAATGGGGCAATGGTAGAGCAAAAATGGGGAATTTAATAAAGTTGCAGACCTTGCCAAGTGTTCTTCATGCCAAAATCTCTTCAATCGGGGTACATATGAGCAAGAGCAAGCTACAAAATTCACAAAAACACTTGCAAAACTCATTTCAGGTTTTTTTTTATGCTCATTGCAAGTGAAAAATATAACAAATAACTTCAAAAATGCCTTTTACTTGCATTTCGGGTTTTTAGAGACTCGTTGCAATTTTACATTTTGTCAAATAGAAGAAATCGGACCTTTTAGCTCATTTGACAATTTCATTTTAATAAAAATAGGTATTTTTAAACAACTTAAGCAAAATCGGAACTTTTGGAAGTTTTAGCAATTTCAGAACTTTTGGAAGTTTTAGCAATTTTGCATAAGGCAGTCGGGATTTTTTGGACATTTGGCAATTTTGCTCTTAGGCTTAAATTTCCCTATTCTGCTGAGTTGCCTAAAAAACCCGAAATTGACCACAAACACACTAAAAATGACTCAGAATTTCACGAAAACGGACAAGAGTGAGTGAAAAATGTTAGCCAAAAGGACTATAGACCCAAAACTGAAATTTTCTAACCTCTGCACCTCGTAAAACGTGCCTTAGAAGAGAAAATCTTCAAATTTTATCAAAATTTTGATAGGTTATCCCAATTTTTAACAAGTCAAAAATGAGGGACAACAGAAGGTATCATTGCTCATCCAAGGAAACTATCAACTATCAAAATTCTATGTGTGCTCGAATTTGTGTAAAAATTGATTTAGTTGATGGAATTTCTACTGACATACTATTGAAGGTGGGAAACAAATGTAGGAGGCAACCCATTGACTATGAAATTTTTTCTTTTAGATGTAGAAAATGTTTCTCAACGAAACATTTCTCTTCCCAATGTCATAAGTAGTGAGATCTAGGGAATTAGGCCTTGAGTAAACCAACATGGTGGATTGGGGCTAAATCTCAACACTATGTCATCCCACCCAGTACCATCAAGGAATCTGAACACCTTCCCACCTCTTCGAAGGAAAAAATGTCTTCCTTTCCTCCCTCTCTTGGGGCACAACCTTCGGTCTCGCCTGGTATCCGCTCAAAGAATTCAAAGGATGTAACTACTATTTTAGGAAATATTCCAAGGGAAGTGAAACCTCTACAATTTAACATCACTCTGTAACATCTCTGAGCTCACCAAAGTTTGATGGTCTTAATTCTAGGGGTGAAGTTTAGTTTTTCCAAGTAAAATCAGGAGATTTGGAGGGGAAGAACTCCTTAAAAAAAGTAGAACAAAACACTGTGGCTTCTTCTCATTGTGAGAATGAATGGACAAAGATTAAGAGGAGGAAATCCTCTTCGGGAAAACACCATATGTTGCTCAAATCAGCCAAAAAAGGGGGAAATTATGGTCAGAGTGGAAATTTCACAGAGAAGGGACCTCTTGAGGACACAACAATTTAACTTTTTTAAATTTTAGCATGTTTTTGTATGAAATGTTAACAACCCATATTTATGTTGTCTTCTCTGTAACATCCCTCATGGTAAAGACATGCATTGATATACTTGATTTCATATTAATAAAAAACTACTTCATATATATATAAGTATAATTATATTATATAATTTAATTTGTATCATATAAAATATTTATATATTGTATTATATTTATATTCAATAATTTCTAATATAAAATATAATATATAATAATAAATATAACCATAATTTATTATTTTAAAAATAATATTCATTAAAGTGGACTAATTTATGATCATGATTCTATACCAAATTGCAAATTTACCACCAAGAACCCATCTATCTAAATGATTTGTGAAACCAAGATTTGAGCATATTTAGAATCTTCATCAAATCATTGTCGTTTTTTCTTTTTAGTGTTTGTTCTCATTATTTTCGTACCATTGATGTCATTTCCCTTGTCCTTAAAACCTTATTCCGTCAACCTAATTTGACTTTGTAAATCATTCAATATGTTTTACCATATCTTGAGAAAGTGGAGTAGTTGTTAGCGTACAATTGCGAGCCACTTATAACGTTGGGGGTTGCAATAAAAATGTGGGTCATCATGACATGTGAATTAATAAAAATCAACGAAATATGGGATTATCATTGTACGCTTGCAAAGTAAAAATAAATGTGGGTATAATAGAAAAAATTATGTGTTTGGTCAAAGAAAATGAATGGAAAAATTGACAAACAAACAAATTAAAAATCTGATGGGGTCCATCATTTCAATAGTCTTGCATACTCCTAATTCAATGGAAACCATCAATATCAGAAGTTAACCAATTTGGTTCATATAGGTAACACCTTTGACATAGTGAATGTCTTTAAAGACAAGTACATAACATCAAATTGTAAATATGTGTGATTGGTTGACTCAAAATGGCTAGTAGAATGGTTTTGAATTGAACAATTTTTTTATTTTTATTTTTAAAATTTGGGGATCAAATATATGGATGCAAGACCAACCTCACACCAATAGAAATGATGAAGGAGCATTAAATCCAATGCAGGGAATGAGTGTTTGATCATGGCGATTGTAATAAATATGATCAACATGGAGGAATGTGTAGATGTGAGTAAGGAGTGGATTAATGTATTAGTGAGTGGGTGGGTGCATATGGGATAGATAACGACTAGGAGAGTGAGACCAACTCCACAAAATATTGCATCATGTTCCACCATGTACCCATATTGAGACATGGTCTCAAAATGGGCACAACTATAAATAGGAAATGGCATGGGTATGCAAATTTTACCATTATATTTTTCCCTCAATCTCAAGTGCATGTGAATCTTAAAATTAAAATGTATCTTAAAATATGTAGCATTCATAAATATGCAAAATAAAGTAAATATCCAGACATAAAAGGATATCAAATGATCCATATAAAGTAATGAACCCTAGTGAATGGTATCATGTAAGTCTATACTTTGACATGCACTCTCCATGATAACCTACAAAACAACTTGAAACAATTCCATCAATATCTTTTCTCTCAAAATTAAAAATTATCTTTTCTCTCAAAATTAAAAATTAGGCACAAAGTAAGGTCCTACTTAGTTGTCTTAGAAAGTTGAAATTGAAAAAGGAAAGTTAAGAAAAAATATGCATGTATGGTAAGTGATAAATTCTCTACCATTTTCAATGGTTTTGAGATGATAAGGTGCATGGGATACACCATTGTTTCATGTGCCATCAATATATCTAGTCATGATGATGAGACTCTATGCAACACATGTCAGTGCCTAAGTCCTTGACATAGGAATATTGGTGACAATATATGCCCCCTTTACAATAATTGTATATGTTAGATGCTCAAAAGTATAGAAGAGGGGAAAATTGTATATGAATGTAAAAGTAAAAGTAATCTAAAGATATTCATGTAATCATGAAAAGTAATGACAATAGAAATTACATCATATAACATCAAGAGTGATCAAGGATGATAAGAATATGTAGACTGTAGGTAGAATTAAGGAACTAAGTTTGCTGCCAACATAGGCAAGTGATGAATGATAGTGTGACCCTTAGTGGCCATGAATTTTTGTGTAGGTACATAGGGCACTAGGAAAGGCATAAGCACATAATAGGTGAGGGAGGGTGATAGGCCCCTAGTGGTAACATGGATTTATGCTAGGAAAAGTAATTTTAGGAAGGGAATGACACCCTTATGTAAAGTCATGGTAAGGTAGTGGAGGTAGCACATGTTAATGGGGAGGACCTGATGATTTTTATGTAATGTGGCAGTAGAATTTCAACATGTGATGTGGGAGGGCATGATGCCCCCAATATAAGGGGTTTCTTTAAAATTATGGAATACACAAGTACTAGTGACTAGGGGGAAAGTATGATGCTCCTAATGTAAGAATATGGTAATAAAGTATATGATGTAAAGGAGATAAGCATGGAGTTCCCAATATAAGAGGACAAATCTAAAAACTTAATATGGCAATGTGAACTTAATGGGTAACTCTAAAAGTGTGTACTATAATGTAGGTTCAATACACACTCTAAAAAGCATGTTATGGTAATATGGTCGTAGCAAGTAATCAATGGTCAAAGAGGAAAGTGTACTAGTATGAAAATTGTTAAAGGCATGATAATATGTGTGAGAAAACATAAGAAAGGAATCTTGATAAAATATTTGAATGTGAGATGAATATAGAATGAGAGGTAAGAAAAAAAAAATGAGTAAAAAAGGACATAAGGAAAAAGAAAAATATGAAAATAAAATGTAGAGGAGCAATCCAAGTTGGAAATAAAGGCAAAGGTAAAAGGTTAGTAAATCATGAGAATAAAAGGGGATGTAAGTAAATATAGGATAAATTGCATCAAACAATCAAACATAGAAACTAAAATGCCCAAGGGAAAAGTTGGAAAAACAAGTAAAAATGTAAGAGGTGGAATGAGTAAAAAAAGCATAACAAACAAGGCATACTCAAAAGGCCAAACTACAAAAGCAAAAAATGAAAGGAAAAAGAGAAATCTAAGTTATAGGTATATAGGTATATATTCTATGGCTACACTCATATATCATTGAATTAAATTTCTATGTTGAACCTTTATATGCTCATCCTCACCAAATAAATCATCCCAACAAGAATCATCAAATCTATCCTCATATTCTTATTCTTCTTTGCTTTCATTTTCAATGACATGTTTCTTCTTTGTATTCCTTTGTGCTAGGAAACACATAATCTATAGGTTAATGTTAGGCACCTCCTTTCTTACCCATGATGTTTTTTTATTCACTCGTGGTTGTGATAGAAAGATAGGTATTTGGTGTACCACAACCTCTTGCTTCAGTTTCCAACTAGTCTTTTGAACATATAATTATGTTATTTATTGCAATTTTTTTATTATCTATTCTTTGTTCTTCTTTGATATGTTCCTTATTTATATTATCCTTTTTTATTTATGAAATTATTCTCAACTTTGGGTAGTCATATTTTTGGTAAATAAGGTTTTATATTCAATCTTTTTCAAAATCATTCTTCTCACCCAATTGTATCTTCTATAGATGACGTACAACATCCTTATTTTAACAAGGTACATCATTTGTGTCTTCACAAAGGTGTCTAATGTAAAGTGACATATCAAATATTGTATTATAGTGAATTTAATTAATCTTTATCACTTTTCCAAGTCATGTACAAATAATTAAAATTACCTCACAATTCCCTTATTTTTTCAAAGACAAGATTTAATTAAACTATGTGGGAAAGTACCATGTGATCTAGAAATGATAGATTCTATCTCTCTCTCTCTCTCTCTCTCTCTTATATATATATATATCCAAGACCCTTTAATTGTTTTCATTATCAGTTATGTAAATGATTTTAATGTAGACAATATCATCCAAGTG
This sequence comes from Sequoia sempervirens, assembly GCA_007258455.2. Lineage (NCBI taxonomy): Eukaryota > Viridiplantae > Streptophyta > Pinopsida > Cupressales > Cupressaceae > Sequoia > Sequoia sempervirens. The sequence goes on from VDFB02047397.1 coordinate 124,614,799, forward strand.
CCAAATGGATTGCAAAGAAGGATAATGACACCATGTGATCTAAACAAGCTAACTTATTGTGAATGGGGATCATGTTGTGTTGTGGTTTCCCATCAATGTTGATTGACAATGTCTTGACCTAGATAGTGAAGAGATCCAAAAAGGGACCCGCATGTTAGGAGTATAGAAAAAAGGTTCCAAATGTTGCAAGGAATTCACAAGAAATACCAATTGTCTACAAGTATTATGAAACCTAATTGCACAAAAAAAATAGTTAAAGGAAATTTGAGAATAAGGCATAAAGTAAATAAACCTAGAGAATGAAGGAATATTATTATATGGGAAAACTCGAGGGCCTTAACGAAAGTGCACCACCAAAGATGTAGTCAATTATATGGGGCCATTAATTACATGGCTAGGGAGTTCATGGAAGGAAAATGATTTTTAAAAATTCACAAAAACTACCCAGTTGTCCAATGAAATTTGAAGCAATAGAGTCCATGAGACTTTATAAAGATGTGAAGAAACAATGACTATAGGATTTTAAAACCAAAAATACTCATGGATGGAACCATTATATGGAAAAGTGAGTTAAAGGGAAGAACTATCAAGGAATTTTTGAAAGGTATAGTATACCAATAAGATTGTTGGCATGTTTAGATCATTGTGTCTAATTATTGTTGAAAACAAGGTGAAGGAAAGCTACAATATGAACTTATACAAGTGAATTCAAATATAAAAATCAGATTACCAAATCATATTTAAACATGTGATTGCAACATACATCACAATATAAAAATAACAAACAAAATGTGACACCAGATTTACGTGGAGAAACCCTTTCGAGAAAAAATACACACGAGAAAAGAGGGAAAGTATATTATTAATCTTCAAATGATAGTACACAATAATAGAATTCACTAATGATCTCTAATCAACCCAAAAGCACCATGTCACCTACAAGAACTCAACCTAAAACTACCATCTCATGGCTCCAATTTATAGAAATTGTAGGAGGTAAAACAAAGAATAGTAAACCAAAACAAGAGGTACAAAACCACCTGAAAAAACCCATGCTCCTCTTCATGGAAAAAAAAAGGCATAATAAAATATTAATTAGAAATACAAGAATCTCACATGGATTCCTAGCCCATAGCCTATCCAACTTCTGACTTTCTAGATGCTTTGATGACCTTTCTACTCCCTGATGGAACACTAACATACACCATTTCTTCTCCAATCTTGGGTGTCCCATCCAAGACCTTCCAAATTCCATTATGGATGCCTAATAAATATTCCTTATTCAATTTTGATGTGTAAACTCAACCAAAATTAAATCCTCTCTTTAAAATATAACTACAACATGCCAAAATTTAATATTTTTCTCACATGTCCCTTAGAACATATTCCAAAGAATGTGGAGACATAAAAATGATAGGATTACAAGGTTAATGTCACCTTATCCTAACATTATTCCACTTTAAATTATACATTGTAGTTACATTCAAGAGATACAAATAATAAAATCAAGTACAGTGATCAAGGCCCATGGCCTTCCTGCACCAAGAGAACTTAATCATGGTCACTGGCTTCATAAGAGAATCTGCAACATTATCCAAAGTATAAACCTTTTCAATCAAGACCTTACCATTCTCAATCATCTCTCACACAAAGTGATACTGAACATCCGCATGCTTAGTATGAGCATGGTACATAGGATTTTTGGTCAAACAAATAGCACTCTGATTGTCACATCCAATCCTCACTATCTTGCAATAAAAACCAATGCCATTACTAAGCCTCTTTAACTATACCGCCTCCTTAGAGGCATGTGTAGCAGCCATATACTCAACTTCAATAGTGGAAAATGCAATTGTAGGTTGCCTCTTACTCATCCAACTCATTGCACCTCCAAACAAAGTAAATACATGGCCACTAGTGGACCTTCAACTATCCAAGTCACCTACCCAATCTATATCAACAAATCTCTATATGTCCAATGACTTGACCACATCATCAGTACCATGATAAAAAAATAGTGATCTAAAGTACCATGAAAATATCTAAACACCCTCTTAACAAAATTCAAATGCTCTCTACCAAGGTTAGACATAAACCTGCTTAGAACTCCCATTGCTTGGGCTATATTTGGTCTAGTACAAACCATTACATACATCAAACTACCCATGAAACTTATAGCATAAGGAACAATAGACATATCCTCAAAATCATTATCAAAATTAGAACACATATCTAAGCTCAACTTAGTACCAACCAAAAATGGAATACTAACTGGCTTACAGTGATGCATATTAAACCTCTGCAAAATGGTATCAACATACTTACTCTAACTTAACCAAAGATTTATGTGAACTAGATCTTTTTTTATCCCCCAAGTCCTTCATATCAAATGTACCAGAAAGTTGTGTCTTGAGCTCACTAATCATCACCTTGTTGTTACCAATAAACAACATATAATCAACATACACGACAATAACTAGAATTTGATCATCAATAACCTTGATATACACATAATGATCATCCTAGCTCTTAATAAAAATCAACTTCAATACAAAAGCATCAAACTTCTGCTACTACATCCTAGGTGACTATTTCAAACCATACAAATATCTCTTCAACCTACAAACCAATTATTATTTTTCTTTCACAATAAAACCGTCAAGTTGTCACATATAGATTTCCTCCTCAAGATCCTCATGCAAGAAAGCAATTTTAACATCCATTTTCTCTATCTCAAAATCACAAGCAGTAGCAATAGATAATAGGAATCTAATAGAAGTCAATTTAGCAAAAAGAGAGAAAATTTCACCAAAATAAACTCCCTCTCTCTAGGAGTAGCCCTTGGCCACTAATATAGCCTTGTACCGCTCTAACTGATCATCTACTCTAAGTTTATTTTTATACCCACTTGCATCTAATGGGATTCCTTCCTTTAGGAAAACTAACAAGATCATCTATGTCACAACTATCTAAAACCATCATCTCCTCTTGCATGGCCTATAACCAAGACTCACTTTCCTCTGAAGAGAGAGCCTCCTTGAAAGATCTAGGTTCATTGTCAGTACTCAATAAAGCAAATACACATTAATAGTAATCTGATGGGCTATACCTATCAACTAGACTTTGTTGTCTTGTGGACCTCCTCGAGGTATGAGTAATGGGCTCTACTTGTTCTACTTTTGTATGCTCATCTTTCACATTCTTTGAACTATCTAAACCTCTTCTTCTTCTCCATCCTTAGGTTCATATGATTGTTCTTCCACATGTGCATCTTCCTACTTCTCAATATTTGTCTCGAAGTGCACTATATTTATCTTATATTTCTCCTTTGGTTGCTCTTCTCTCGAGTAAGATCTAAAATCCCTAAAAATCACATCTCTAGAATAGATTATTTTATGGGTTAGAGGATTTCAAAGCTTATAACCTTTTACATTCTCACTGTAACTAATGCAAATGCATTTTTTAGCTTTTGGATCTAGTTTAGATCACTTCTCTTTAAGAACATGAAAAAAAATTTCACAACCAAAAACCCTTAAGTGTGAAACAAAAGGTTTTTTACCTATCCATACTTCATAAGGAGTTTTATCAACAAGAGATGAACAAGGATATCTATTAATCAAATAACAAGCAGTACCAATCACTTCTGCCCAAAAGAATCTATCAAGCTTACTACCACTCACATGATACTAGCTCCTTTCATCAAGGTTTGGTTCATTCTTTTCTCTACCCCATTTTGATGGGGAGTATAAGGAGTATTATTCTCCTAAATAATACCTACATGATTATAGAACTCATCAAATTCCTTGGAACAATATTCACCCCCATTGTCAGATCTCAACACTTTTATCTTATAATTTGATTGCTTCTCAACTGAGGCCTTAAATTCCTTAAACATAGTGAAAACTTCAGATTTAAAATGCATAAAATAAATCCATGTGTATCTTGAGACATCATCAATGCAAGAGACATAATACCAAGATTTACCCAAAGAGAAAACATCCACTAGTCCACATACATCTAAATGAATGATCTCTAATAATCTCTTTGCCTTATTAGTTCCACTAAGAAATGAAGATATATTATGTTTACCAAACACACAATTCTCACAAAAATCATTTTTCCCAATAGAATAATAAAAAATACAGTCAACCAACTTTTTATTAAAAATGGTCTTAAGACCTTTTTCATCAATGTGACCCAATTTGTGGTGCCACAATATACATGCATTTTCCATGCTAGTTACATTGGAAGAGTTACATAAAGTAAAGGTAATTAGCCTAAACAAATTCCCTATCCGAAATCCTTTAGCTATCACCAAACTCCCTCCTACCAACCTACAACTAGACTTGTCAAATGTCACATGCATTCCAAAATAATCCAACTTTGACATTGAAAGAATTTTTTGCAAGTCCTGGAATATGAAAAACATCATCAAGAGATTTAATCCTCCCATCACTAAAATACAACTTTACCTTTGCATTACCAACAATCTTCTTAGTGTTTCTATCAAAAAGGAAAACATCTCCCCCATCATATGCTTTGTAAGAAGTAAACCAATCCTTGTGAGGAGTCATATGGTAGGAGCAACCCGAATCAATAAGCCAAGCATCATTACTAATAGAGTTAGCTGAAATAAACAAAGCGCTGGGATCATCATTAGAGGACTTTTTCATAGAGGAATCAACATTCTTTTTATTTTTCTTACACTCCTTCATATGCCCTCTTTTTCCACAATTCCATCACTTTACTCTTCTTGAGGGTCTTAAAACATACTTTAGACTTATCCCTCTTTTTTCCCCTTTAGGCCCTTTCTCTTTGGACCTTCCTTGCACATGCAAGGCAACTTGGGAGCCAAAATTCATATACTTTCTCCGCATCTCCTCTTATAGAAGTATGGAAAAAATGATGTCCATCTTTGGATCCGCATTACCACTACTTATGGAAATGATTAAATTTTCTCGAGATTCAGGAAAAAAACAAAGAAACAAGATGCATTTATCCTCAACATTTAATTTAACATCTATTGAAGTTGACTTATAATCATAATAAAGTATTTAAATGGTCTACAATAGAATCACCATCTTTCATTTTTAATGAATGTAACCATCTTTTGAGATATAACTTGTTAGACAAGCTTTTAGTTTCATAAATATCACCTATCCTCTTCCACAACTTGTATGTGGTGTCTTCTATGGAGACATTCAAAAGGACAAAATCTGTGAGACACAATCTTAAGGTTCCTTGTGTCTTCCCATCTAACTTTTTCTAATCTTCATCAAACATTGTAGTTGGTTTACTCTCTTGTTAAACTAGCAACCACTAATCTCTCTCTTCAAGGAGATCCTCCACCTTCAGTTTCCACATCTCGTAGCCTATTCCATTGAAGTTTTCAATATCCTGGTGATAGGTAGAATCCATGGTAAACAATCCTCTTCACAAATCTGTAATATACCAAAAAAAGAAGAAGCTCCCACTATAGCCAAAAAACCTCCAACACTTAAGAGAAAGGCATCCCCTTCTTAACATAATCGTTAGCTCTGATACAAAATGTTGAAAACAAGGTGAAGGAAAGCTACAATGTGAACTTATACAAGTGAATTCAGATATAAAAATAAAAATACCAAATCATATTTAAACATGTGATTGCAACATACATCACAATATAAAAAACAACAAACAAAATATGGCACTGGATTTACGTGGAGAAACCCTTTCGGGTGAAAAATCCACATGAGGAAATAGGGAAAGTATATTATTAATCTTCAAATGAGAGTACACAATAATAAACTTCATTACTAATCTTTAATCAACCCAACAACACCCTATCACCTGCAAGAAATCAACCTAAAGCTACCATCTCATGGCTCCAATTTATATAAATTGTGGGAGGTAAAACCATGAATGGTAAACCAAAACAAGAGGTACAAAATCACCTTTGAAAAACCATGCCTCTCTTCATGGACAACCAAATGACATAATAAAATATTAATTGGAAATACAAGACTCACATGGGTGCCTAGTCCATAGCCTATCCAACTCTTGACTTTCCAGATGCTTCAGTGACCTTTCCACTCCTCGATGGAACACCAATGAGCACTATTTCTTCTCCAATCTTTGGAATCCCATACAAGACCTTCCAAATTCCATTGTGGATGCCTAGGAAATATTACTGATCCAATTTTAATGTGTAACCTCCATAAAAATTAAATCCTCTGTTTAAAATATAATTACATCGCCAAAATTTAATATTTTTCTCACATGTCCGCTGGAACACATTCCAAGGAACGTGGAGACATACAAATGAGAAAAGATTACAAGGTTAATGTCATATTATCCTAAAAATTCTAAGGTATTTATATGTGTAGAGTTTGGTAAATTGTGGTGTCATGATCATGACATGATTCATTTGTGTGATACATTATGATATTTTCTCTTATGTATGCATTTAGTATGTGATATGGTTCAAATGTGTGAATTAGTGAGGCTCATGATAAGTAATACTTCATGAGGTTTTTTACTAGTGAGTCAAGAGACCTCAATGGGAACCATTTAGCAATCCATAGTGATAGTAGAGCGACATGATTTCTTACAATGTAGTTCAGTGAGCTTCCTTGGTCACAAGAGCATGGGCCTATTAGTGATCATAGCCTCCCAAATTGTTAAAGTGCATTAGAGTATAGATATGTTTCTTATAAGTGTGAATGTTATGTATACACCTAGTAAAGCCTTATCTTGATCCCAAGTAATTGGAATTACCATTATAATTAGATTAGAAAAATAACACACATTGGATAAATTCTCAAGTTTCACCAATTGTTAAGTATTTCATCAATTCCCTATGATGCAAGGACACTGTTGTGAGGGTAGTTAGGTGGAAAATCAAGCCTAAGGCATGGGCGACCATAGTTGAATGATTAGAAAATGATCCAGGTGATATAGTAAACTCACCGCCGTGAAATATTATGTATGGGTGAAATTCTATTTGGATTCATTCTTTAATATTCATGGGTCACCAATTGAATTTACACTTAATTTGGTCTTAAATTATGTCTTAATTGGCTATAGAAATGACCTAGTGAAAGGTAAAGCTATTTTAACTCCTCTAGGTTTAATTTCTAAGGATAGTCAGGGCTATAAGGAAAGTGGGAAATCTTTATATTCTTGTTCCCATACTAGAAGTAACCAAGGAAGATAGCCAACAACCAATGTTTCCATGTGCAACTAATTATTAATTTGGTTAGCTAGCTATAAATTAAATGGATAAAGATGGATGTAATGGAGTCCCTTGATTCATCCAATTGTAGTTATAGTTGGGATAATTATTTTGCTTGTATATGTATAAATAACTTAAAATATTATGATTAATATTGATGAAGCTAATTCATATTTCTATATTTTATATCCAATTGTTAAATGACAATACTATGTTTTTTGATTTCCATGTCACTAAATTTTATAATGCTTATTGAATGGAATATGACCTTACAAAGAACATTTTATTATAATGAATTAAGTCATGCTTGAAATTGAGATTGTGTGGAAGAACATTTATCAATCCATGTCTAAGATGAATATACATATCCCCTTGTTTGGTTCAATATGTTCAAATTGATGTTTGTAACTTGTATGATATGGTTTGTGTTAATAATGAGATACATTTAGATTACACCATGCTATACAACTATAAGAAAATTTCCTTGGCCTTGTGATTGATTAATCCGTGATAATAGATTTTCTAGTACATATTTTTGTATTGTGTAGTTGGTTAAAATCCATTACTACTAATCTTGTTTGATCAAATGGTTCACGCAACCCAAAGATGACCCCTTAAAATGTTTAAAAACCCTTATGCCCCATTGGTTGGTTAAACACAACTTATCCTCAATACAAGCCCCATTCTTTTAAGTATTCACCATGTATGCAACAATATTATATCATCAACAATTATCCTCAATACAAGCCCCATTCTTTTAAGTATTCACCATGTATGCAACAATATTATATCATCAACAATGTTGCATTCTCAAAATCCACTATATTTTTCAAAGTTCTTGTATTCTTGATAATGTGCCAAGCATTTGATGATAACACGATCTAATGAGTTTCAAATATTTCATTTCATTTCATTTAAATTGCATGAGTCTCCCTTGATAAGTTTATATTAGCATTGTGATATTTTTTTTGAGATCTCCAAATTAGTTGTAGTGGCCCCTCTTCATTTGTCTTATTAGGGCTTAAATATTTTGGATTACATTAACCATGTAATCAAAGGAAATTTTGGAGCATCCTACAACCCACACGCTCTTGTGAGATCAATTGTAATATTGCCAAATCCACTTTTGTGCAATTGTTATGTTGAGTTAGACGAATGGTGGGTCCCTAATCATTGTTTGAATGTGCTCTGAATTTCTATGGTATCATTGGTGAAGATCCCTCCCTAGTAGGAACCTTGATTGGAATAGTACAGTTCATGGTATCCACCAAATATATGTATGGTCATGATATCATCATAATTGTGAGCCAATAGATCTAACAACAAGCTAGATTATCCAAAATATCCTACAGATTTAATATGTGAGATCTTAATGTGTCAAGTTACAAATGCATTGATTTTTCATCTTCATGAGATTAACAACCCTCACACATTTCATGATTTCCTTAGTATAGTATTATGTTAAGGGATCAATGTGCTTAATTTTATTTGATGCAAGCACTTGAACTAACATGAATCTAGTTATAATATATTTCTCTTGATGCTAGTTTCGCTTCTAAGGAACTTAAAATGTTTATTGTGTGATAATATCACAATAAATCACTAAAGGAAATTATTCCTATCATAATATTGTTATCTTTATCACAGATAATAATGGTAATAACTTAATATTAGTTCAAAAATTTAGGTGCTATCGTGTTACATTTGGTACCAAAGATGTGGTTCAAAACCTAAGGGCCTAATGGACTAACTAAATAAATTATGAGTTATTTTCTTGTTTATCGTGATAGATATAATATGCAATCACATTATTGTTTCGTGAATTTTTTTAATAGGAATAATGACCAAAGAAAGGAAAGGGTAGACAAAAATTTACTTACTAGGTCTTGGAATAGAAGATGATTGGCCTATACATTGAGATTAATGTGATTAAGAACATATCAAAGAGGAATCATAGAGAACAATTACAAATTAAATTCTACACATTCTATAAGAACTTTAAAGAGTTTACTTATTGCCCATAAATGAAAAGGGAGAACAAAGGTAGATCCTAGATGTGAAAGGGAGTAGATTCATAACCCATAGCCTAAAATTGAAGAGACATCAATGAAGTATAAGAAATTTGCATGCAAGCTCAAGAAAATTACACCACCAAAGTTTAATGGTTAGAATTTGGGAACAAAGATTGAAGCTTGGTTGATAGGCATGTGGATGTGTTTTAGTCCAAGAAATGAAAATGTTCAATTTCCCATTTATCACCTAAAAAATGAAACCTTCTCATGGTGGGATTATTAGGAAAGTATGATGGATACTAAGAATGAAAATGCAACCTGAATTTTTTTTAAAGAGTAATTCCATGTATTATCCCATCAATGTCTATTATATGTCCAAAATGAATGAATTCTACTCCAAGAAAAAAGCATGCTCGTGATGGAACATTACTCCAAGCTTATAAAACTGATGAAATATGGGGGTATATTTGGGATGAGCAAAGAAAGGTGAATCAATATATCAATGGGTTGTACCAACAATTTAAAGAAAAAGTGTAGACAATGGATCCAACAACCTCATTTGATGTCACCTATAAAGAAAAACTAGTAAAAGAGGAATTATGGGAAATTAATGATTTGAAAGGAAAGAAAATGGCAACTAGAATCCTCTAAGAGAGCTCAGAGAGAATCAACAATATCAGGACAACAAATAATTTTAAATTATGAATTATGATTGTATAGGCTAAGGATAGATCAAGAGTCTCATTACATGTCTAGAAAATTTCAAGGAACATGTTGCAAAGATTTAAAAAATGAATCATTTTGAATGAAACCTACTTTTAAGTATCCAATCAGTCAAACCTAACCAAAGAATGTAGTTAGACCAAGCGATTGAAAAAATTTCACCCAGTCCATCACCTCCTTTAGTTATGGTGGACCATACAATGCATGAGATTGTTAAAGAAGAGAAATAGTTACAAGGAATAAACAAGGATATATAAATGGAATCATTTAACCAGATGTTAGGGTCAATGCGACAGTATAACAATGACCGACTGAAAAATCAAACTACAATGGTATAAGTACCAAGTACAATGAAACCAACCCTATAATCAATTTTAATGACCCTAGAGATACCATTAGTTTTGTTTCCTCCATTTGTACCCATAAATTTGAATTAAACTAATTATTCATTTCTAATTTGGATGGTAGATTTGACCTCAAGTGCTAGATAGTTGACTAAAAACCAATTAAAGAATTGACTCTTCAAATTAGGGCCTCTATAAACCCAAATTTCCCCTCTCATTACCTATCTATGTCTATATGATCTCTTATTAAGAATGGACTAGCTTGAAGGTCATAAATATAACATAGATTTTTTACAAATGTTGGTATAGTCCTAGGATGATCAAGAACATTTTTTAGTCATTCAAGGAATATATTGATATATACCATTGAGATTTGTGTATGTATCAAATATTATAAAGGAGGTACAACATGGTTTCCAAATTTACATAACCATCATAGTGATTCTAAGTTAGAAACCACGCTTGATAGACCATCCTTTATCACAAGAATGTTTAGATTTCTTTCCAAAGGAATTAATAGGTATGTCACCTCATAAGGAATTTTATTTCACCATTGCACTCAAACCAAGGGTTGAATCAATTTCATTTTCACCATATAGAATGATGGTACTATAAACAAATGAATTAAAATAAAGATGTAATAATTGGTGGAAAATGGGTACATTAGATTAAGTGTGGCACCATGGGGAGCACTAGTATTTTTGTGAAGAAGAGTGATGGTACCCTACAACCATGCATATATTATAAGCAATTTTAAAATTTAATTATTATTGATTTCCTTTTCCATAGATTGATGACATGTTCAACCAATTGAAGGGAGCTAGTAGTTTCTCTAGGATAGACATGATATTTTAATATCATCAAATGAGGAAGAAATGTTTAAAACTACATTCTAGACAAATATGACCACTATGATTTCATAATTGTGCCCTTTGGGTTAACCATTACCTTTTAGTATCATGAACCTCATGAATCAAGTCTTTCAAGAGTATCTAGATTGATTTGTCATTATATTTATAGATGAAATTTTGATTTATTTCCAAATTTAGGAGAAACATATTTAGATTATGTTGTAATGTCTAAGAGAGCACAAGTTATATTGGAAGTTACCCAGGTTTTTGTTATTATAGAAGGAAATTTAGTACCTTTGTCACATTATATCCGATGAACGTATATTAGAAGATGCTGCAAAAACCAAAATAATAATAGGTTGGCCCAAACCCAAACATGTTGTAGAAGTTTGGAGTTTGATAGAACTAGTCAAGTATTATAGGAGGTTTACAATAATTTTTTTTTTATATAACAACATTGATCATGTCATTGTAATGAAAGAACAAGGCATTATTTTGATATGAAAATGTGATAGGGTATTTAAAGAATTGAATCAAAGGTTAACAACATACAACAATTCTTGTAGAGCTCAATATGGAAAAGGATTTTGTGGTATGTACTAATGCATCCATAGAAGGACAAGATAAAGAATTTGAGGCAACTTGTGGAGAAGACTTGCTCAAACTGCCGATCATTGAGGCAGTGCATGGCTTGCAAGTAGAATGCCGAATTTTGAAGGAATTGAGGCAGTTTTGCAGGGTGGACTTGAATAGAACGCCGACCTTGAGGCAATTACAAGTACCTGTGGAGAGATCACCAAACCAATTCAAAGAGACAACATTGAACTTGACACAATACAAACCAAAGTGAAGAGGCTCACTTTTCAAATAACCTCGAGAGTCTGATGTAGGAGCATCTGAAAGTATTTAAAAAAACTAAGACAGTTGACAGTACGTTGCAGAGTATTAGGGCAACACATTGGAGATTACCTCATTTCACCGCATTTGAGTGTTAAAGGTTACAGAGCTGGAATTAGTTACTAAAACCATGAACTATGACATATCAGAAATTCAAATCATTTAGGTTCGATTCCAGAGGGATATCATTATCAGAAGATTACCTGTGTTCACAAAGAAGATTCAACAACGTTTGGTGAAGTCTAATTGGTTTGCAAAGCAATTCCGTGACTTGCGAAGCCAAAAGGAGTATTTTCCAAAGGAGTTAAGGACCTGGCTGACCTTCAAAGAATTGTATGTATTTGTGGAGCAATTCCTTATGTTTTGGGCTGACCTATCTATGTCTACACGTTACCTTACTAGCCGTTGCAATAAGGCCGAATTGATAATGTTATGAAGACTTGTGAAGAATATAAATGAGAGGAGAAGGATTGTTCCTAAGCATAAGGAGGAGGTATGGGATCAATAGTATGAAGTTATGAAGCATGGTGATGAGTTGTTTGGATCCGGATAGGTCACAGATCAGAGAACTTGAGAAGTAAAAGAAAGAGTCAATGGAAGAATGTCACTGCATGAATTATTTGTGAACATTGGGTTGTGGCCTAGTATCAGTAAATCCCTAGAGGCCCGCGTAATGATTTTTTGAGATTCTAATATAATGAGGAATGCACTTTGAAGGCTAGATTTTTCCCCTTGAGGGTTTTTCCCAAGATATATCTTGTGTCATGTGTTCTTGAGTACCGATTATCTTTTTGCTAAATTGCTATGAGTTTCTATTGCATTCATGTGGTTGTGTTGTTAATTGTTTAAGGTTGCAAGGCTAGACAATCCTTCATTGGACACTCGTATCTTGACTACATCACAAGACAAGCATGAAATCATTGGATTCTTATCATGTGGCAATCCTAGTCATCCATATTTTCTTATGTTGTATTATTTATTTAGTACATGTTCATTTTGCAAGGTACATGTTTGAAGATTTCATGAGTATTATTATGTTGTTGGAATCACTCCATAAATATTATTGTTGTGGAAGACTCCTAAATGAGCTTAGCTCTATGATTGTATTGTAACCTCTTTCAAATTATTGATAATACAAATAGGTGATTTTGGAGTGTGGGGTTTTTCTCTTGAAATGGTTTTCCCCACGTAAATTATGTTGTTATGGTTATTGTTATTTTGCATATTTAATTAAATTAAATGAATGTGCATCTAACACTATAAATAATAATGGTTTAAAAGAAAATTTTACATTATCTCACCCACTTATATTGGTATAGGAAGCTACTTCCTCGTGCCCAACTTCATTTTGGTTGGTATAAGATCCTGGAAAATTTTGATTCCATTGTTGGGTAGAAGGTTTTTTGAACTTATATTTGTTTTACTGAAAGATTTTGTAGAAGTATTTCTTGTGACCTTGTTGTAGGAAAAATATGGAAAGCACATCAAGAAGGATCGAGATGGAAAATTTTAATGGTGGGAATTTTGTGCTATGAAAACTTAAAATGGAAGATATGCTCATAGACAAAGATCTATGGGTTGAAACATCCAATGTAAAAACTACCAACATGAATCAAGAAAATTTGGAGCTAATAGATCAAAAATATAAGGGTTTAATAAGAATCTATTTAACAAACTCCATTTTGTTAAAATTCCATGAAGAAAAGATCACGAGAAGCATGTGGAAGAAACTTGAAGAAATTCATCGGGTTAAATCCCTAGTAAATAAGTTGTTCCTAAGGAAGAAGCTATATTATTTGAGGATGGAAGGAGGATCCATGGTTGATCACCTAAATGCATTTAACATGCTCATTACCTAGTTGGGTTATGTTGGTGTGAAGATGGAGGATGAGGATTGTTGTTTGACACTACTATGTTTATTTTGTAGACTCATGGGATTACCTTGTCATTGCCATTGGGAGTACCACTACCACCTTCAAGATGGATGAAGTGGTTGCATCATTTATTTATGAAGAAATGTAGAGAAAATATTTCAAGTTGGCTAAGGAAGCCCTTTTTATTCATGGTAGATCAAAAGAGAAAGGAAAGAAGAAGAATAAGAAGTAAAAATTAAAATCCCTAGGGAGATCTAAGTTTCTTGGAACTTCCAAGATGAATTATTGGGATTGTAGAAAAAAATTCATTTATGCAAAGAATATAAGGAGTAGAAAAGGAAGAAAAACAAGAACTTCTTTGATGCTGATTTAGAAAAATCTTCTTATGATGATGGTGAGTCCTTTGTTACAACCTTAGCAATACATGCACATAAATGTGTGTGGCTTATCGAATCTAGTGCATCTTTTCACATGATCTAGCATAGGGATTGGTTCTCAAAGTATGTGAAGTTTGATGGTGGGAAGGTGTACCTAGGCGATGACTCTTATATAAGTATTTTTGGTATTGGAAGAGTCAATATTTGATTCCTTGATGGTAGAGTGAAGGGGATTGATGGTGTTCTACATATCCCAAGTTTGATATGAAACCTAATTTTAGTGATAAAGTTCAATGATGTGGGTGTACAAGTTGTTTTCTCAAGTGTAGGATGCAAGATGATGAGAGGATCTATGGTGCTTGTTAAGGGTGTTCATATTGGTGATTTTCTTAAGTTGGATGCATGCACTAAGCAATGCAATAGTTCTTCTAAAAATTCAAAGAAAATATCTTCAAATTATTCATCCTCACCATTGGAACCAACTTTGAAGAAATATTTTACATCAACTTTCAATGGTTGTGTTTTTTGAGTACCTAAGAGTGCTCATTCCTTGGAGATTAAGCTTCCAACAAAGAAGAAAATGTTATGGAACTAGAGAGTTGGCCATATTGGTGAAGAGGGTCTTAGAGCCTCGAAAACTAAATTCCTTGTAGAGGGGCTTGATGATTCTAAACTTGATTTTGAATTTTGTGAACATTGCATCTATGGAAAACAAAAATATGTTTAGTTTTACTCTAGTTCTCATAGATCTTCTAGGGTTTCAAAAAATATTCATTATGACGTGTTTGGTCTATAAATGTTCCTTCATTATCAAAATATTATTATTTTATTTCATTCATTAATGACTACAATAAAAGGACATTTGCTTATTTCCTCAAGAGTAAATATGAACTCTTTCATTATTTTAAGGAGTGTAAAGCCTTTGTTGAAAGCCATACTAGTACAATGATTAAGTGTTTAAAGACTGATAATAGTGGTGAATTTTGTATGATAGAATTCAATAAGCTATGTAAAGAGCATGAGATTGAGAGGCATAAGATGAATCCATAAACTCCCCAATAAAATGGAGATGAGGATAGGATTAATAGGATGTTTTTGGAGAGGGCTAGGAGTATGTTTGGTGGAGGTGGCCTTGAACAAAAAAAATTATGTTGAAGCTATAGTCACTACTTGCTATTTGATCGATAGATATCCTACATTAGCGCTTGCTAATAAGATACCCATGAAGGTGTGGTCAGGTAAGAATCCTTTGTTGATACATCTTAGAGTATTTGGTTGTGAGGCGTATGCAAATGTGCCAAATGAGATGAGGTCTAAGTTGGAGAACAAGAAAATTAAGTGTATCCTCATCAACTATGGTGTTAATGTGAAAGGCTATAAGATTTATAATCTAGTGGCTGAGAATATTATCTATAGTATAAGTGTGACTTTCAAAGAGTTGAAACCTTCTTTTGTTGTTATGTAACCAGAGAAAGAAGAGAAGGAAAAGGATGTAGTTCATGTTCCACCTAATCTGATGAAAAATAAACTGCGTACACCAATTGGACTTGATGATGAGGAGAGTTCTATTAGCTCTCAACATTAAGAATAAGATGAAGAACCTCAACCTCAACCATTGAGGAGGTCTGTGATAATTAGGTGGCAACTAGAAAGGTTTGGTTATTCATTGTTAGACTCTAGTTGTGGTTTTTCTTTGATTGCTAACATTGATGAGCCTAGGACTATAAAAGAGGCTCTGTGTACGAGTGATATAGATTCTTGGATGAAAGCCACATATTAAGAAATGATTGCATTGAAGAAAAATAATATTGGGATTTGATACCTTTTCTTGAAGGATGCAAACTCGTTGGTTATAAATGGGTGTTTAAGAAAAAGCTTGATCCTAATGGTAGTGTTGAGAAGCATAAATCATGGTTAGTTGTGAAGGGGTATTCACAAGTGAAGAGAATTATCTATGGTGATATATTCTCTCCTATAGCAAAGTTGACATCCATTAAGTTTCTATTATCACTTGCTACAACTTATGACTTAGAAGTTGAGAAAATGGATGTGAGGAAAAATTTCCTTTAGGGTGACTTGGAAGAAGAAATTTATATGCCACAACCATAACATTTCATCGTGAAAGGTAAATATCACTTGGTTTGCAAGTTGAAGAAGTATTTTATGGTTTCAAATAGTCTTCTATGATGTGGTACCAAAATTTTGATACCTTTGTGTTGAGTCTGGGATATTTTAGATAATTTTTTTATCATTATGTTTATTATAAGACTAATAATGACCATATTCTCATATTTTCATTATATGTGGATGATATGTTACTTTTTGGGAATGATAAAATTGATTTATGATTTTAATTCTCAGTTGTCAACACAATTTGAAATGAAATATTTAGGTGCAACTAAGTATATCCTAGGAATAGACATCAAAAGAGACAGAGTTAGTAGAAAGATTTGGTTAAGCCAGATAAGTATATAAATTGTGTTGGAGAGATTCAACATGGTGACTTATAGAATATTAGTTGTTCTTTTTATGCAAGGGATAAAGCTATCTATGGAGGATTATCCAAAATTTCATATTGTGATGGAAGATATGAGAAGAGTACCTTATGTGAGTGTTTTTGGTAGTTTGATGTATGTCATGGTTTGTACGAGGCTAGACATTGCCCAAGCTGTGGGAGTCTTGAGTCAATTTATGGCTAATCATGGATAAGTACATTGGGATGCAATTAAGCAAGTGTTCAAATATCTTAGGGGTAATTTCGAGTATTCCCTATGTTTTCATAGTTATCTTACCATACATCGAAATTCATTATGTATTCATGGATGTGTGAATTCATATTAGACAAGTGACATTGACAACAAAAGATCCATCAATGGATATGTATTCATGATGTTTAGTGGTGCTATCAGTTAGATGAGTAAGTAGCAAGTTGTAGTCACTTTTTCCACAATAGAAGCAATGTATATGGAAGCTACTCGTGCTTGTGAGGAAGCCATTTTTCTTAGTGTGTTTAGATGTTGGGTATGATGCAAGGATGATTACTATATATTATGAAAGTCAAAGAGCCATATGATTGGAAAAGAATCCTACTTTCCATGCAGCAAGATCATTCCAAGTAGAAAATATTTTTTAGTGAAACATGCTAGCCACTTCCTAGCTTCACCATTGAAGGATCTAACAAAAAATCTCATCCACATGTCATTGTATTCAAATTGAAACTACTACATAAAATATGAAAATGCATTAACATTTTTATCTCCTTGTGAACCATCATGTGCACTAAAGCAATTCATTTGATCATTATATTATTTTTAATAAAGTTTAAAATTATGAGTTACCAAAGACAATTTTAATTGTTTGTATTTGGTAGTAAGAGGGATATTGAGAGGCTTAGACCTATAAGTCATAGTAGCTATAATTTAGGACTTGATATGTGATGCATCAAATTTATAATACTCATTTGTATAGATATCATTCTAAACATGAAGCTATTTATAATCTTCCTTTGCTAATTCATTCTTACAAAAACTTAGCCTACACTCAGCCATACTGTAGCTAAATTATGTATTGACTTCACTATTATTTTTTGCATCACCAACTTTTTATTTTACCTCAAATCCATCGTATTTACTTAATACTTATCCCTTCTCACACTCTCCATGAATTCCCTTACAATCTGAATACCTCAATGTTTATTTAACACTAGTTGCAAGTTCAATTTTATCATAATAATCATATTTCTTCCCGTTAGAAAATCATGCATCCAAATGGATTAATTCAACATTATTAGTATCCATAGTCATAACATCTTTTATCATTGAAAAATATTTACTTAAGACTTCTTCCTTCTCACACCCTCCATGAAGTCCCTTACAATCTAAGTACCTCAATGTTTATTTAACACTAGTTTCAAGTTTAATTTTGTCAGAACAATCATCAATGCTCCCTTTAGCAAACCATATATCCAAATAGATTACTTCAACACTTTTAGTATCCATAGACATAACGACTTTTATCATTGAAAATCTTACAATATCATCAATATTTGTAACCATCATGTATTCTTGATAAAGTGTTGTAGGAATTTTAATAAGAAACCTATTGCTTCATTGAATGGTCCCAAGTATAGAACCAAACACATTAAATCATTTGGCTTGACATTCTTTGGAATGACTCACAAATTTTGAAAACTTTAGATTGAAAACATAGAATAATTCTTCTTCATGTTTTTGAATATTAACAAGTTCATTAATCAACAAACTTAGATAGACTCTTTCACCAAGTTAAACAATGAAAATATCTTTTAAGTTTTCCTAGGAGGAAATCAAAAGAGTAATTAAATCATAAAACCACTATTAATGAATGAACAAAGAGTTTCATTACATCATATTCATTTTTAATTTCATAGTCCTCCATCAAATAAAAAAATCCCTAAAGATGTTTATTCCTTGATTTATAGCGTTACCATAAAACTTGGGCAAATAATCTCTAGCTTCATTGCGAATGGAGTTTGAAAATTTTGGGATACATGAAAATTCAAGTAGTTTATACCTTTGAATAGTGAAAGGTGTTCTAGGATATGATAGGTGATCAAATTTAGTTTTACAATTATGGGAAGCAGTATTACAAGGGTCATCAAAATAATATCTATATCTTTTCTAACAAGGAGGATCCAACTCATATTGTATAGGGGAAATATTGGTATATTCTTCTATTTCAAAAAAAATCTAATAATTTATAGTTGAATAGCAAGGATTAAGGAATGGGCACAATAGATTTAGTGACAACCCTCATTTCGAATAAAAAATTGTATATATGTTTATGAATATATATATGTATATATATACATATATACATATATACATACATATATACATATACATACATATATACATATGCATACATATATATACATATGTATACATATATGTGTATGTATATGTATATACATATATATGCATAAATACATGTATATATGTATGTATGCACACATATACATATACATATATACACACATATACAAACATATATACACATACATATGTGTGTATATATGTATAGATATATAGATGTGTGTATATGTTGGATATACATATACATCTCTACACATCTACACACACACACATATATATACATGTATATGTACATAAATATGCATATATACATATATATACATATGTGCGTGTGTGTATATATATGTATATATGTATATGTATAGTGTGTATATCCTACATTTATTTTGTTATGTACTGTGTATAGAGAGGATGTTTTAATGTAGATTTACCCATAACATTTATTTACAAACCCCTTTGAAAGTAGTCAATTCATATTTCAATATGAATTTGCTCCACCACTAGCTTTCCTTCTTCTAAATTTTTTCTTTGAAACAAAACAAATCCCTCACTTCTCTTTTAAATATTGTCCACCTACAAAATAGATTATGCATTTAGAGCATTACATTGGTAGATTGTATATATGACCAAAATTTCCTTCATAGATGCAATTTCCACCAAGTAATATTCCTCCAATATTGATCTATGCTTTCAATATTCATATACTTCATGAATACACTTACTCACACATAACCCCATAATTTTGGAGCATGCTACATATGTTTGCATTTATAAATGTATAAAGATTTGAAAAAATAAAATAAAACCTTGATAATATTTAAAGAGTAGACTTGTCACCTTAGGAACATGCCACAATCTTTAAACAATTTGAATGATATTGAAATATAAAATAATTTATAAGGTTGATCCATTAACAAAGCCTTAGAAATTCTTCAAATCACCACAAATATTCAAACGTCTCTTACTGAGCAACTTGAAATGACCATGAACTTGAATTTTAAGAGAGTAGATTTTCCACCTCTCTTTTAAGAGGAACACCTTGAAATATAAGATCTCCATGATAAAATTGATCCAAGTTTACCACTTATAGATATTGACTGGCACATAATATAACTACACCATCAACAATTCCTTCAAACAATGTCATTTAATAGTGTGCAAGTTGATGGGCAACAAGCAAATCCAAACATACTCAACAAATTGACACAATTGCAAATAGATCAACAACTTGATTGAATTCCCTAAAATTTTACAATGAAACTTCCAAAAAATTTATCCTTGGAAATAATAGGATTTGAATATTGATTAGAAATTTAAATCAAGTCCCCAAATAATGGTACTATTTTTTATGTTTTTTCTTGTAATACTCAATTCTATAGGATGAAGCACAATATTTACACCTTTGGATTGAGTCAATATAAACACATGGAAAAACTATGATTGAACTAAGAAAAATAAAAGACTAATTCAACAAGAGTGGGTATAAATCTACATTTTGATCCCTATCAATCTTAGGAGGGTACTCCTAGAGATCTTTGTAGAAAAAAAGTAAATTGACAACATGATTTGACCAAATATTATGCACAAAGATATTCATAATTTAATGGCTATCAATTCATATCTTTATACTAGTTTACTGAACTTGCAAGCCATAAAGCTCTCGATAAGACATAATACAAATAGGTTAAATGATGCAACATCATATATAAAATAAATATATTCCCTCACATATGAAAACATTCACAACTTCTTACTCCACCAATAACTTGTTAACTTCAATATGCATAATCTCCTATAGATAACTTACAAATTGTAAGTTCAAAAAAGGTTTGGTAGAGATGTGTAACACTAGATTTTTGCATACTAGCACAACACAATTAATAAATAATTTTCTAGAACTATGAGAATTATTTTTATTTTTAGTTTCCAATATTGGATAAGTTATAATCAACATCGATTGGTGCTTGATCTATTATAATATATTAAAAAATAAATTAACTTAAATAAATGCTACAACAATCCACATGTAAGGAAAGATATAATTTACCAAGCTTTTGGCTTGCAAAGCTTAAGACCTCAATTGCCTTCCAATTTCAAGTAATTACATTCATAATTAGTAATCCAATTTCAAATCAAATATCCCATACATTAAGTTAGAAATAAATCCCATTAAATGTTTTTAATATAATAATTCATAAAACTACTTGAGTGCAAATAACTTAGATCAAATGTAACTACAATAAATGTGCACCCAAAAATTTATTAGGTTCCTTGAAATTCTTCTAATAGAAAAGTAGAGACAAATGAATCTTAAAAAAAGTAATTGGTCTTACTATTGGTTTTCCAAAGAGAAAATATGTTAACAAATAGAAAGATAAAACTCATAATCAAATTATATTGATACTTTCAAATAAAATCTTACACCTAATTACATTAATATTTACAAAGCATGCCCTAGATTGACCCAGATGTTCTAGGACTTGTCTTAGAACAAGCAAAGGCCAAGCCTCAAAAAAACTAAGAAAAAACTAAGATATAGAAGAAGCAAAGTGCAGATTGGACACATAATCAACACTTGAAAATTCTTGAACCCTACACTTGCAAATGGACATATAAAATATGCCAAAAGCATCTTTGAATTCCTCTTTTCGCCATATATTTGCTTAGATTTAACACTTGACAACACTTAGAAATTCCTACTCAAAATTGTAAGAAAAGAATAACTACCCTCTAGCATATACCTTTGCATGATTAGAAATTATCCTTCAATGAAATAAAATGTGTCCAACACTATTGCAATCTCATGAAAATTTGATCATATCTATAGCTTCCATTTTCGTTTTATAAAGATTATAACAAGTAGAATAATGATGAAGACTAATATAATGCTTTCATTAAATTATTAAGAATTTAACACCTAACATATAAGATAAATAACACCATACTAGTAAAATATTTATTGTTACCTTGATCATTTTCTCATAAAATTAAGTGTTGAAAACACTCAATCTAAAATATATCTATATTCTCAAAATCAAGGTCTCATCACTTCTTGAAACCATATTAATATGTTAAGCGGTGAAAATACTCACTCTTCATCTTCAGTTTTTAGCATGGTTTATAAAGATGGCAGCAGTCAGTAATTTTAGTCTTGCACACAATAACTATACCTATGTGAGAATTTTGAAAGTCTTGGGTAAAATCATTGTGCATATCATGCAATCAAAGTAATGGCTTCCGCCAATAATTTTCCAAAGATGAATTTGTCATGGCGAAGTAGTTTTCCACGAGATGAATTTGTCATGGCGGTGAATTGTAGGCAGTGAATTTTCCAAGAACCCAAAGTAATATATGAGACATTCCATCAAATAGTTAACATGCAATCAAATTGATTTAAAATATATTTTTATTTTCTATCTAATTTTATATAAATATTCATCATCTAACATTTCAAACTTAACACCAACCTTTAATTGACTTCACCACTTATTTATTTTCTGTTACAAATCTTTTATATGCTTTATTTGACATCTTCAGATAATATAATAACCCATACATAATGCCTCTCTGTTCAATCTTGAAATAAATTTGAGCAAACCAAACAATTCAGTAATGATGCATCCTTCATATAGATTTAATATGCATATATTTAAAATGTCTCAGAAAAACTTTCATTATGTAATTCATAAACAGCCATATCTCTGCACCCATGTCTCACACCCACTTTCATGGCACCCAGCCTTTTAATACATAATAAGACAGAAAGAAACACCACATGCACTTCCTTTTATTAAAGCTTACATTCAAATCTCTTTCAAAATTGGGTACCTCAGTTTATTTACAGACTTCATGAACAACACAACCACATCATCATAAACTTGGTGCCTTCCCACTGTTGGAATAACTTCGCAGATCTGTGAAGACTTCTATTTAATGATGCACCTCCCTCTTAGCTGTAAAAAGCTTTAGATTTGAACAAAATCTTTGCAATATAAGGCATCTTCTTTTGCAGCATTTCCTAACTCTTATATGCTCAGATATTTTTTTATATGTTGTAACTTTTTCGAAATCCCACGCCTCACTCCATCAAAATATATATATATATATATATATATATATATATATATATATATATATATATATATATATATATATATATATATATATATTTTATATGTGTATATACATTGTATGTATTTATATGTGTATATATATACACATAAGTGTATGTATATTTATTGTATGTAATTATATGTGTATATATATATGTTTGTTTGTGGGGCATCAATATTTAGGAAAAAATTGTAAATTTTAATCATTTTTTTTGTTTGTTTTTATTATTCGTGTAGAATGTTATGTTGGAGAAGAAATACAAGATAGAATAATAGGACATTTAGGCATCAATTTGGAGAGGTATTTTACGATGGTAATAAGGGATGGAGTGTAATGGTGCAAGGGTGTTAACATATACATATCAAAATATTAGTATTTAGTAATAAATATAATATTTTCAAAATAAATGATTTAAAAAAAATAGAATCATCAAAATAATGAATGGTGGCTTTTCTAAAAATAAAATTAAAAGTTACATACAAAAATAAAACAAATGTATTGCAAAAAAATAAAAATAAACAATGTAGATATAATAAAAGTTATGTGTACATGCATGTAGTAAATAAAATAATTCCAAAATAAAATAAAATAACTTTTAAGTAAATACAATAGCTCTTGACATTTTTTTTATATAGATGCATTTAAGATATCTATACTAGTAATATTGCTTTGAGCTGGAGTAGTGAATGAGGAAGATGTAAACTAAATGTATTGCTACATGAGTTTAACAAAACATTTATGTGTTCATGCCTTAATCTTTAAAAGACATCAAACAAAAAACATATTTATTTCTTGACCTTACCTTTCTTATAAACTTAGTGCATTAATGCAATGGGAGAATAACTTTCAATATATAATGGGGTTCTGAATTTACTAAAAACATTTAAAAATTCTCTAACTAAGAATGTGTTCATGTGCCAAGTAAAAAAATGATATGTGTTTTCCTTTGATAATTAACACAAATATTAAAATATTTACCGTTGGCCGTTAATACTTGTCTCTTTTAAGTAATTTGCATATTCTTGTAATTTCGCACTACACAAAACCCTTTTTTTAGTATTTTCATATGAATTGTTTAATCTCAAAATATTAGCACCTAGATTATGCATTTCTATTAATTCCATGTTGTTCCCAATTTTTTGTGTTTGAATTCTTCTAGAGAGAAGTGTTTTGCATAGACATCTACATGATGTGATAGCATCCTTTCAAAAATTTGTGATTCCAATGGTCATTGGAGCATTACCTTAGATTTTTTGCATGTAGCCGGGTTGAACAAAATCAACCTGACTCACTTTGGAAATAGAGGTTCTTGAAATTTTCAATCTATGTCTCTCATTCTCACACATACTCTTGTGAAAGCAATTTTAAAGTAGTAATACTCTTGTCCACCATTGAAAGCACAACAAGCTATTCACAATGCATGTCACTATCTCTTGTTCTCTACAACATTCTTGAATAAACAAGCCACCTTTGAGGATTCTTTGAAACTCAAGGTGATTTTGTTCTTTGTTATCATTCTACATTTTCTTTCATATTAACACTTAAGTGCACTAGATGTTAATATCTTGTTATTTGTCTATTTGTATCTTTTTCATAACAATTTTTATTACTTTATTTACATCTTTTTCAATATATATATATATCAAAATCTTGGCTATTGTGGAGGTAGAAATACCAAAATGGGGGTTTGACTAAAAGAATGCAAGCTTCTAAACAAATTGTAACCCAATTTTTTTATTTGTTTTTTTCGTGTGTACAAGTTTTTCATTGAAGAAGAAGAAGCAAAAATCTAGTTTATTCTCTCCATACCTTTATTTTATTTAGTTTTTATTTCAATAGTTAAATTATGTTATCATTTTTAGTGTATAATCATTTAAATCGTACTATTTAAATTCAATATTCCTATTGTTATGTGTGTAGGATAAGATTTTGTGCATTTTATACTTTTTGTGTCATCTTTGTGCTAGACAACAACGTGTCATGAGAATAGCTTTGTAATTTGAAATTTGACTTGTAATAGCTTAGTTATATTTTCATTTCCATTTATAAATTTTGTAAAGAGGACAATTGAAATAGTTTATAAAAATATCAATTCATCTCAATATATTGAGTGGATAATTGGTCTCAAAAATTATTTATACTTTTCTTAGATTGCCTTTTTTATTCACTATGTAAAACAACCCAAAATAATGACACCATTATTTTAAAATTTAATCTTGATTGTATAAAATTGCTATAATTTTGTCAAACTATAAAATATGGTCAATACATATAAAACATTGCATTGAAATGCTCCAAGCCCACTATTTGTAATATTTAAAATAAAGTTAAAGTATTTTTTCTTGAAAATTATGTTTGACCATTTAAATGAATAAACTTCAATTTGATGGTAAACTCATCATCAACACAATTTTTATTCAATAGAGCCAAAAATGGTAGGAAGATGGAACAAGTGTTGGAGAGTGAATCTTTAAATTTGAGTTGTTCATAAACCTTATTGATAGTTAAATTTATAACTCAAAAACTTAATTGAAAGTTCATTATGCACTCATTTTTTATTTGAGAGACCTAAAATAAAAAATGAAAGTTGATGATGATTTATCTAAAATCGCTTAGTTGATGGAATCTTGAAATATGACCTCAAACTTTGAGTTGTTTAGAGATGATTCTAACCACTAATTTCTTGATACCGAGCCCAATTCTCAATCAAGTGAATTGAACTAAAATGGAGGGATGGGTCAAATTACCAAAAAAATCTACAATACCATATTTCAAATATTGGAATCTAAATTTGAGCAATTCATAATCAAACATTGTTGTTAGAATG
This sequence comes from Sequoia sempervirens, assembly GCA_007258455.2. Taxonomy (NCBI): domain Eukaryota; kingdom Viridiplantae; phylum Streptophyta; class Pinopsida; order Cupressales; family Cupressaceae; genus Sequoia; species Sequoia sempervirens. The sequence continues at coordinate 124,640,883 of VDFB02047397.1, forward strand.
CCATTTTACAATTGAAAATAAGATTGTCATACAAACTAAAGGTTGGATACCCTAGATATAGAGGTTTGCAAATTAGTCCCAAGATGCCATATTTACTCCACAGTTTGTCTATATTTAAGGAAAAAATTCATTATGTGTTTTGATACGTATCTCTAGTATGCCTACATGCTATATCATTTTCCTATATTGGGGGTAACCTTATCTTATGTACCTTGATGCCTATCTCTAGTTTATGAGCTTTACATGCCTATTGTTTATTAATTTCATACCTATTTTTCACACAATGTTATGCATGACACTTAATACACATCTTTACATGATATATGCACTTCCCTATATCTAATTCAATCACTTTTGCTTTCCATATCTTATTTATCCCTCTCTTCCAATTCCTTGCATATTTTGTGTGCAACCAATTGGAGAGGGCATATATTTATAGCTTTTATATCAAGATTGAACTCAAACATGCTTAACCATGGAATTTTTCCCAAGATCAAGCCCACTTATCTTGCTACCCCATTTGTGAAACCTTCAACAAGTCTTGTGCCTTATGAATCATTCATTATAGAGCCCCTTTAGCTCATCAACTAATAAGAGATATTTTTTCATAGTTATCAAATTATGATATTTATGTCATGGTTTAATTGCATAGCTTTTGAGTCAAACTCATCGACTTGTATTTCATTAGTATTTCATACAAACCCATCTCTCATAAGAATGAATGGTCCACTTATCACTCATTACATCTAAGTGATGCTCACAAGGTTAAATAATCGTAACTTCACGGAAAGTCACCCATCCTATTCCTAGTTTAATAAAGTGGACTTAAAACCATAGATTTTCCCACAAGATCAAGGCCACTTAGCTTGCTACCCCATATGCAAAACCTTTAGTGAGTGTTGCGCCTTATTACACATCATTACAAAGCCTATTTAGCTCATCAAATGATAAGTAGGAGGTATTTTTTGGTGTTTCAAATTATAATATTTATATCAAGATTCAACTTTGTAGTTTTCAATTCAAATGCATTGACTTAATTCATGAGTAGTGGTTCACACAAAGCCATCTATAATGAGAATGAATGATGTAAAGAGTGCTAAGTGTACCATTCATTCTCATGAGACATGGGTTCATGTAAACCTATACACATGAAATATGAGTCAAACTAAACAATGGTGCTAAGCGGAACTTTCATTCTCATGAGAGATGAGTTTGGATGAACCACTACTCATGAAATATGATTCAATGAGTTTGAATCAAAAAATATGTAGTTGAATCTTAATATAAATATTATAATTTGATGCAATGAGTGTTAAGTAGACCATTCATTTTCATGAGAGATTAGTTTGTGTGAACTATTACTCATGAAATATGAGTAAATAAGTTTGATTAAAAAACTATGTATAATTTGACACATTGTAGAAAATATCTCTTTATTAGTTGATGAGCTAAAGGGGCACTATAATGAATGATCTATAAGGAAAAACACTTTTTAAAGGTATTATAAATGGGTTAGCATGCTAAGTGGGCTTGATCTTGGGGGAAAATCCATGGTTAAGCACATTTGAGTTGGAGTAGTATTGGGATTGGTGAAATCCTAAGAATTCATAATGTTTAACCCCTATGAGCATCACCTAGATGTAATGAATGCAAAGTGGATAATTCATTCGCTAGAGAAATGGGTTTGTGTGAACCACTACTCATGAAATGTTATTTAATCAGTTTGACTAAAAAACTGTAATTGAATCTTGTAATAAATATCATAATTTGTCACACTACAAAAAAATTCCTACCTATTAGGCCATATATTGTTAGTATTATTCCTATGTTAATATTTTAGGTAGTGATTTATGCTACACATAGACGTATCAATAGTCCTAGAAGGAATTTATCATAGTACATAGTCATGCGTAAAGTACCATACTATATCACGTTGATGCATTGGGTGGATTATTTAAATATCACTTTTCATGTGTATATATAGATTCTAACCTTCCCTATTTTTCTCATTTCCATGGAAAGTTAAATCAAACTTTTTATTTGTCCTATTTCACTTGTGTGACAAAGACTAATCAATGCATACCTTTTTCTCTATTTTGAAAGATCCCATGGAGTGCTCAAGCCAAAGAGATGCACACACAAAGAATTTGTGATGGCTCCATTACTAAATACATGGACACCATATCCTTTTATGTCTAAATACTTATTTTTCATGTGTTGGTTAAGAATGTCCATATATTTTGTTATACATGTTCATGCTAGATTCACACCTTAAAGTGGGGGAAAACTATTGTTTAATTTATAAGATAAAAATAATACTTGAACTAATGACAAAAATAATCATTCATACCAGATAGAGGAATAAAATTAAATCTTTATCTGCACATAAAGTTATTACAAATGTAGAGCAAAGATGGTCAACTAAGGCCATTGAAAGGACTCGATAGTTTCCATGAGAACACACTTGTTTATCAACCAACTCTTATAATTACTTGAAATTTGAAGAGTAATTAATACATAGTTGAATACAACTATATTAAAAAAATGGATGGAGCGTGTGGGCGGGAAGAGGAGCAGAGTTGGTGATTTGAATTATTTTGATGGTGATGGAGAGGGAGGGGTGGATTTAGACGATGAGGTGCAGATTTTTTGCTTGGGTTTGTGCGGTCTTTTCTCCATTTGTGTTGGGATTGCTTTGTTGTGAGGGTCGTTGGTTTTTCTTGGCTGCATTTGTGGGCGACTGTTACTCTTGTTGCGTGCTAGTTGGGGGAGATTGTTGGGGTTTGGGCTTTTGTCCTTTCCCGCACCTGTTCTTGGTGCAGACTTGTTCTTTCTTTTGGTAAGGTTGCTTCCCTGGATCTCTTTGCCTATTCCTGTGTTGGGGAGGTACTCTTGCTTGTTCTTTGTGTTGGTTGCTCATGTTCTCGAGGTGACTTGTGGGGTTTGGGGGTCTTTATATCCTCTTCTAGACTTGACCAATTTATGCTGGTAAGTTTTATTTTGCTTTTGGACTCTTGGACGATGGTGTTCTGAATGGCTTTATTCTTGCTGGGAGTGTCTATTTCCATTGGGGGATGGGATTTTACTCTTTGGTGTTATGCTTTCATAGTTTCCCTGGCAACTTTTGGTTGTCGTGGGGTTGTTGGGCCAGGAGGTTGGGATTTAATGTTTTTTTTCTATTATGGAGACTGTGGTGGAGTGGTCGTTTTCCCTCCATACTGCTGTTGGAAGTGTTTTCCTGGAGGGAAGAAGTTGTACCTTAAAAATATTGGGTGGTTTGGTGCCCCTTTTGGTTCGTAATGTTTCATTTATGGAAGGGTTTTTTTTTGTCAGGGGACTTTATGTTGTTATCTATGATTGTTCTCTTGACGGGGCTGTATACTAAGATCTATGTCAAGCCCCAAGTTTTCATGGATTGGGGGGGTGTCTTTGCTCCCTTTGTTTTTGAGGTGGAGTTCCTTGAGTTGGTGCAGTTTGGTTTGGTGGGTTCTTGCTGCAGATTGTTGTGTTGCGGGTCGGGTGGCTTCTTGTCTCATGCTTATTGGCCCTGACTTCTAAGCTTCTTTAAATGTTTATGCTCTTGGCTTAGTGGTTTCTCTTCTCTTGGTTTCTGGCTGAGATGTGTTCTCTTGCTTCTTCCCTGCTTTTGTTTGCTACTTTACCAAAGGATGTAATGCCATGCCTTTCTTTGGGAGTTGTTGCTTTCTTTCTGGTTCCACGGTGGTTGTCTTCTATGGAGATGGAGACTGCTCCTTCTGAGGCAGAGACCTCTCCTATTAAGGTGGAGAGGGGTGTTGTGGTCTTGGTGAGAAGTTCTTTCTCCAATGGCAAAGGTTTTCATTTCATCCTCTCCTATAGAGGGGAGCCTTCTCTTATTGAGTTAGAAGTTGGGTTGGTGGTTCCAACGGACGAGATCCAGGTGAAGAATGTTGCTCTTCAGTGTTTAGTTCTAATTTCTAACTTCCCTATAGAGGTGGGGAGTTTGGATTTAGTGGGTTTTGTTGCTAAGTGTTTTGTTGCAGTTTGGTTGTTATAGGTTGATGGTTGCTTGGCTGTTCCAGGCGGTTTTTGTGTCATGTTTCATTGTCTGACTGACTCAGGTGGTGCTTTTGTTATGATCGGGAATTAGCTCCTTGTTCCTAGTGTTTTAGGTCAAGGTTCCCTACTTAACCTTATGTTTTTTGTTGTTGATTGGCTGCTGGTTGTCTATGTGTATCTTTAAGCAGTGTTGTTTCTTTGATTGGGTTTCGGGTCCCTATCAAAACCTGCTTGTTTTTGGTTTCGAGTCCATTCAAAACCTGTTGTAAATGGTTTCGAGTCCATTCAAAACCTATTTTTCCCTTAATCAGAACTGTATTAAAAAAATATAGTAAAGGCATTGCATGTTTACTATATCATCCCCACAAAAGAAAAATGCATCTTCTAAAAGACAAAGAAACTAAGTAAGCATCAAGTAACATTAGCTAGAAATTTCCAAACTTGTGACAATGTTGTAAATGAAGAAAAACTTGGTTGTTGATGCACTAGCAAACAAAATAGCCTCATCAATTAATATTCTCAAAATCCTTAACTTGTATGAAGAAGGATTTCTAGTTTGATTGATGTTGTTATATTAAATTTTTTTCTTGATCACTTCCCATACCATGATTATTACTTATAACTCATTTATATTTGTTGGATGAAAAAAATTGATATCTCTAGGCAACTTGGAAATTCTTTAGCCTTACTTTGAATACAAATCCATTTTTTTCTAAATCAAAGCATTATTCTAACAAGTTGTAAAATGGTAGGAAACAAGGACCATAAAATTAAATAGCAATTACCAAACCATAACGAATGTTTGAGTAGCTCAAAATATACTATAGTACCCCTAATTTTAGAGCATACAACAACATTCCTCAATCATATGGCTAAAAATATGAATATATTCATAGGAAAGTGTGAACAACATACCATGCACTGAAATATTTAATTGAATCAAATTATACAATGATAAAAAAAATTAAACTGTACTATGATAGGGTGGAAGAAAAGTCATACAATTAGGAGGCATGTAGTGATAGTAGTGAAGGGACATATGATAGGGCTATAAGAAAATAAGACAAAGGGTAATAGGTTGTACAGTGGTAACTAGTGCAACAAGTTGTATAGTAAAAACTAGCATAGGAGGTTGTGGTGATGATTGAATGCAATATTTAATAATGTAAGATGAGAGTAGACTATAGAGCTTGGTCTACCTTCTCTTTCAATCGTACAACTATAACATGGTCTCATTTCCCTATCAATTGTATTGTTATTACAAGATGTACAACTATAAAATGTCTTAATTAATCAACTAAATTGGTAAGTCATATGGTGGTATTTGTATAATTTAAACCTTCACATTTTCTTTTTCCTCTAATGTATGGTGGGTCAAATGTTGGATTTTCTAATATCTTCTCAAATTTTTGTATTATATGAGACTTTATATTTTTAATATTTTTATTCTTAGATGTACCTTCATTAGTTTTATAATATTTAGTAAAGTTTTTTATTAACATATAATAGGTTTTAATGGGACCTAAAACCCATTACAAGAAGGTTTTGTAGGGACCTAAAACCCTTTACAAGACAAGAAGCTAAAAGGAAAATAAACATCAAATTAACCGCAGCCCATCAACAACAACCATACACAAATATTCAAATCAAATCAAGCTACAAAAAATAGGATTTGAAGGGACCTTCAACCCTTTACAACTAGGCTTTGACAAGGACCATGAACCCTACTTAGATGGTCAAAGACATTGCTTGCATCAGCCAGGCTACAACAAACCAGCTGCTCATAAAAAATAAAACTAAGTTAGGAAAAACAAACAACATACTAAAGTAAAAAACCATTATACCCCTATGTTGCACCAGAACCAACAAATCCAAAATCCCCACCTCAAAAGGGAAGTTAGAGAGAGCATTAAAATACTGATAACCATCCACCACCTTGCAACTCCATCTTGCTTGAAACACCAACCCAATCTCCTCCTCAATAGGAGAGGGCTCCCCTCTAATGGAGAAGAAGAAATAAGAACCCTTGCCACCAACTCCAACACTCTCTTGCACACACAAGTTCCACCTTAATACAAACAAGCAGTAAAGAAGAGAACTTTCCGCCAAGTCTACAACAACCAACTCCACCTCTAAAGGAGAGGGCTCCACCTCAGAAGGAGCAATCTTCACCTCCATAGAAGACCCCCACTATAAAACTTGGAAGAAAGGAAGGAGACTAATAGAAAGGGTAGTCACAACATCCTTTAGCATGGTAAGACACTGGAGCTTGAGAGATGAGACAACCATTAACAATAAACACAACCACTTTTTGAGCTTTCAGATTAATCCTTTATAACAACTTAGCAACAACATCAATAGCTTCCCTAAGAAGCAAAAACAATTGGGTTTGCAAGAAAAACCATAAACTCCTCCCAAACAACACACAAATAGAGAGAAGGGAAGAGAAATCTCCCACAAGAACATCAACAAGAGGACCAAAAGACAAACCTCTTCCCAACAACAAAGGGGCCCTAAACCCTCATAAAACCAAATGGGGATCAATGCCTCAACCACAAAACTCAAGAAACAAAGGCACAAAGGCCAAAAGATCCAAAACAAGAAACATAAAACACCCTCACCCAACCGATGTAGGCACAAGAGAAAAACCAAGCTAGCAACTCTGGGTGACCACACAAGCCATCAAAAATAGCCCGCACCGCTAATCACCAAGCTTCTGAAATCTTCAACCAACAGTAGAACAATTAAAGCAAAAGCAATGGAAAGAGCCACAGAAAGAAGAGGAAAGGGGCCACACAAGAGAGCAACCAACCCAACCCCACCCAAAGCACTGAGAAATAGGAGACCAAATTTGACGAATAAGCCACACAAAGTAGCACTTGAGAACATGCACCTCCCCCACAAAGAGCCATCCTTCACAACAATAGGAGAAGGATGCAGCACAACAAAATCATTATCTTCATCGTCATTGCCTTCACCCTCAATACCCTCTATAGATTTCAAACCGCAACTACTGCTCCCTTTCCTGCTCATCGCAACTACTATCTTTCCCTATTTAGTAAAGTTAAGTGCCTTTATTGTAACAAAAGATGTTAACTTTTGTGAACCTTGTACTATGTCCCACATGCATTAAATGTCAAACTTCTCAAATTATTTTCCATTGGCTACTTGTCATGGCATAATCCATTTTCATCTTTAGTATTATATATATCTTCAATAAAATTATAGTTCAATAAAGATACATCATAGTCATTCATTTTCCTAGAACCAAGCTACAAAGAGAATTTATTTTATCTTTTGAACATGTCCATAATTCTCGAGTTCCTTTAGCATTCAATTGTATTAGGCCCTAATCATGCTTCCTCGACCACTCTTCTTCAATTTTTAAATTGGATAAATGAAGGAATATGAGGAAGCTAATTCCTCACTAATTGGTTCTTCGAATCATTTATATATTTATGATCCTTGCTTTCAATGGAGAGCATGTTCTTTTTCCAGTTGTGGTTGGATTTTTCTCGTACTATCCAACCCCAGTTCTCAAAAATACATTAAATGCCTTATTTCATAATAAGATGACCATAAAATTTAATAAAAAAATTAAGCTCCAATGAGTATCTTTTGAGCCATTAAAACTCCAAGCACCTTGATCACTTGTTGGTCTGCCCCCACTAGTAGAAAATTTTGGGGTCAAATAGTCAGCTTACCTAGAATTTTATAAGTGTCTTCTAGAAGTACATTCACACCAAATCCACCATCAACAATAGTATTAGTGAGATTCCTTCCAAGGATTTCCATGTCCACCAATGCTAGTTCCTTTTCCATGTTAGTTGTTAGTAACAAAGGATCTATCACTTGGTCTCCAAACACAAAGACTTGGTTATCTAGTCATCATTCTCTCTATATTATAAATGGGTTGTATAATGCATCATCTTATTCTTCCTAGATACAATGTTATTCATAAAAAAATAGAGAAGGAATACTTTATAATAAATTCATTAATTTAACTAGTATGATAGTTTGAAGTACTTGTCTTGCAATATTCCTATTCGATTGTAATTAATTTATTACTATACTTGTATTTATATTTGAGTGGTGGAATTCATCAACCATAGCATTCTCCACTTTGACTCTTGATTCATGAAGTATTTCTTTCTTTGTACATGGATTTGGGTACTCAACCTTCCTTGTTTGGGTTTGAGCAACAACCAATACTTTCATATGCCTTTCTACATCAATCATGTTGATGATATCATCAATGTCTTCATGGTCTCCAAGTCCATACCATTCACATAATAATATTATTCTCTAGCTTCTATAATAGTCTCTTACAAAGTGTCCTCATTCATTACATTATCAACATTGTACAATGGGATGAACTTTAAAGTTGTAATGTATCCAATTCCAATCTCCCTATCTTTGATTTTTTTGGTAGCCACCTAGAGATGCATTATTATTTTGTGGCTTCAATAGAGTGCTAGGTGGAATGATTTGCACTCCTTGTGTGAAGATCACTTGCATGCTCCTACTCAGATTGTATAGGCATTCTTTGATTCAATGACCCATAATCTTGAAAATATCACAATTTTTTTTCTAGGATAATTATTATTTATGTGACCTTCCTCTTTGCATTTTATTGGGACTCAACATTTTAGTGTCAAAATTTTATTGAGTCACTCTTAGTTTTTCCACTTAGGTTTCTTTCAAATCTTGTTTATAATCAATCAAATAATAACTTGTATGGGCTTCCACTTGTGTGTTTTACCTAAGTATTAACCTTTGCATGTTCTGTTAAAATAAGAAAATCACTTATGTCTATGAAAATTCTAAGTCTGAAATGGTATTGGGCGTTCTTTGTGTTTTGTTAGAGTTGTCAAATTTCCCTACCAAGCATACCTTTCCTCCCAACTCCACTTTCCTTTATACTTATCTTCCCATCAAAATTTTCCCTTACTGAGCACTCTACCCTTCTCTTAGGTACCTATTCTAAGGAATCCTTAAACTTTGATCCCTAACAACTTACACTATATCTTCTCATTGGAGTTAAACCATCAAAATTATTTTATTCCCCTACCTCCATGTCATGAGTTTCCTACCACCTACAACTCTTGATAACTTGACTAAGTGCATAAGGTATGACTTTTTCCCAACCCCTAACCATTCAAAATTCTTGCCTATTTTTTTGACGAATTCTTACTAACTTGCCAACAAAGATTTACTTTCATTGCCAATAGCGGTACTTACATGCTAGAAAGGTACTAACAGTTAACAAAGATGCATTTTTCATTGCCAAAAAGGTACATACATGCCAAAAAATGTAGACATGCTAGAAAGATATGGATAACTAACATAGATGTGTTTTCCATGTCATTTTGTTATAAATAACTATGATTTCATGTATGGTTGGATTTGGCTTTGCACCTACTTGTGGAAACCCATAATTTCATTTTCACCATTTGAATATCATAACCATAGTAAAATCATTACAAGTATCAAATTTGTAGACTATTGTAGTAGTAAAGGTGAAAATGCTTTAGGAATGCCATTCAATGAGTTGTTGCAACCATAAAATTGATTTGTAGACCTACCTAAAAAAACATTATTTAATTAGTAGGGAATGGATTCAAAGGAAAAAGGAGTGTTCAAGGTCATATGCTAATTTATTTAATGTGGCAAAAATTGTAGAGCCCAATATTTATGCCATCTCCAAGACACATGTTCAGTGGATTTCACAAGCACTTAAGGAATTTCGCACATGGATTAGGAAGTTGTTAATGCTCAAAACAATAATGAATGGGAAGGGGTCTACTTTATCGCACTTCTAGGTGAATTTTTAGATCCCAAAGGGGTGATTTATATGCAAAGAATTTATCACAATGAAAACTAAGGGTATGTTGAATCCCTACCTTAACACATGGCCACATTTCTTCCCTAGGATTAATTTTTCTTGTTGCAATTTATATATTGAACTTCTTCATTCACTGTAAGGGTTGGTTCTTTAGGTTTTTGTTGATAAGAGTGAATAATATTCAAGGGTTTTTTTTTGGTAGTGTGTCCACCATTAAATTTATTTTCTAAGTTACAAAGAGGTATCTATTGTACCGCACGTTTGTAAACATTTTTTCACTTGGATGGGCATTAATATTTTAGAGGGTTTTTAGGGTTTTGAGGTATGATAGGTACTTTGCTTGTAAATTCTCTTCCACCACATTTGTCGATGTAGCTATAAATGGGTATTTGAAAATATTGTATCATTTAATTAATGCCATATTTGTTATACATGTGATTTTATTTTACCTATTGTAGATGAATACTGATGAATTGAGAAATGGATTACTAAGTATAATTTCTTATTTATATAATCTCTATTGTTCCTTTTTTTTTTCTTAAATTGGCTAGATATAACTTTGTTACCCATCTAAGGCACTAGTCAATGAAAACCTTAACCCCCCACATTTATTAAATTAATTAAAATTATTTACCAGTAGTTATAGAAATAGAAATATATTTATGTGCTACTATTTATGATTCAATATTACAAACCAAGGATCAATTCCAAGAGAAATATACCATTATATTTTCTATGAGCCATTTCTAGCATGCTTATACTCTACCAATGTTTATGAGATGTTCAAATAAATAATTTTAAGGGATTATATTATTTTTATTATTTGTGGATACATGTGTAGAGCATGAAATCAAATATCAAAGAAGTCTATGCAACTAGTCACAATTGACCCAATGATAGAATTATGGGTTAAGTATACAAATTTGGGTATGGTTGATGTCTATTATTTTGGTTGTCCATTTTATTTAATCTAAATAGCTATTAAGGTATGCATATGGGAACGCCATCACAAGTTTAAGTTCAGCCTAAAGAGAAAGAGAGCTTTCCCACTCTTGTAGTTAGCATTTAACCTTCTGGAATTTGGAGATGAACTTTTCTTAACCTTCTTGATGACAAAACCTTGGCCTTGAAGGTGAAAGAAATCTTTAGGATTTAGGACCTACTCTTTTAGGACCTAATATTTTAGCCCCATTACTAAGGATATAAATATTTGAAAATTAACATGAGAACCTTGGTAATAGAGCAGAATTTACTACTATGCAGTCTAAAATTGTGCTCTTGTTTGGGTAATTTTTCTTACTTGGTAACTTACACCTAACAATTGCATCATTTCTAGGGAGATTTTAATCTATTTTGTATTCCATAGACCTTTGTAACTTAGAAATTAATTTTGCAACCATTGTTGGGAATTCTTCTTTTTATCTCTTCCTAAGTCAAGATTCATGACTCTATTTCAATCAAACCCATAAATTAGTAAATAAAAAATGTGATGTATAGAAAAAGATAGGCCATGTATGAGAAAAAAGAAGTTGTAGGTTTAGCTAGTGCACAAGAGCATTCAACATGGGAAGCTAAAATTTGCAGTAAGTCATTTAGACCCCACCTATCAAATTTTATAGGTAGGAACTTTAGGCAGAGTTAATTCATGTGTAAATTCTAGAGAATATTACTTGTACACTTTTGAAAATTTAGTTAACATAATAAGAAAAATAAAAAGATATAGTGGTCTAATTATGACACAAAAAGAGAATATATGCATGTTGGGAAAAGAAAGGCATGCAAAATGATTAATGAATATTTTTAAAGTTTTGGCATGTAATATCAAGACCTGATAACATATTTTGATGGCTACCATTCCCTTCTCTTAGTGTAGCATATAAATATGAGTTTGAAGACGAGAACCTAATATTCTTCCTTAAACAAGAGGTGTTGGAGATTTTGATAGTGGTTGAATCCCATGAGGCTCATATTCAAGGTTAATATGGTTATTGGTAGAAGCAATGCAAATAACTTCTTTGATGTGTGTATGCAATATTTTCACACATTAAGAATCATGAAATTATTAATCAACATCTACCATATCCTAACATATCATACAAATATGAAATTGGAAAATGTCGAGTTCACCTTGATTTGATTGAAACTTAAAGAGCTAAATTTGAGAATGTATGTGGTCTCCAAGTAAGAATAAAGGATGAGTTCCATTATGATGATTATAAAGAATATTGTAACTATAAGGTTACTCAAACACAAATGGATGATAGAATTGTTAGTCAAAGAGATTGGGATAAACCTTATAATATGTATAATGCTAGTATGAGACATAAATAGGTAAAAATACATGATTTGACCAATATAATATTCTTCCCAAGATGTCATACAAATATTTTGAAAATGAAGAAGTGTTATATCACCTTGAAAAAAAAAACCTCTTGTAGAGTTGCAACGACAAAAGGTTCAACGTGTCATCCTTGTGATTCCAAATGCCCTCTTAGAGATGAAAACCTTCCTTATGAGGAAGGTTTTTCTTAGTACTATGAAGAAGAGGATGATCAATATGATGCATTGGGGTATAAATCCATGGAAGGAGATGATGAGAATAATGAGTATGATGTAACTAATCTATAATCTCATGATGTGCATAGCGTTGATCAACTTTAGTATGAGTTTCCCACTCACAACATGTAGTATATGAGGGAATTGATACAACTATCTCAATAGTCCAAGTAGTAATATAAAGACAAAAGAGACCATACTGTAAATGTAACAATGGTGTAGGTAAGAGATGAATATCAATTGAGAGATGAATATTTTCATGCACTAAGTAATGACACTACTACTAGATCAAGTAATTTTTTCATGGCCAACAATAAATCAGATGTAGCATCCAATGTAGACACAACACTAGAAGATGATTGTTGTGTATGTAGGAAAATTGAGGTAGGTATTGGTGTAAAATTCAAAAGTTATGTTGATAGTAATATCAATATAAACACCTACCTATATTTGGATAGGTCAACCATTGGTGTATACAAGGATACAAAATTTGGTGACTCCCAATCTTGGAATGAAATGAATGACCTTACTATTTATAATAACCAAGTGGAGAAATAGGAAGATGTGTGTTAATGAATAGTTGAATGCATCAAATATTGAAGCTAATTTTATAGAGTGTGCACATGTTGGTGTGGTAAAGGATGTACAAGTGAATTGATTCTTATTGAATTATCTACCTTTTTTGTCCATGTCATTGATAATGCTAGCTTGTGTAAGAATGTTGTAAGTATGGTTACATATAATGATAAGGTTAGCAATGTTGTAGTGAATTATGAAAAGGTTGAAGGATCTTTCGATTCAATTCATGACTCTATGGTATATTCTTCTTTTTTTGATAATCTATATACTAATTTATATTATTCAAATGTTTTAATAATCTAATACATCAACATGTGTAATGATTATGATAAAAATAGAAGTTCAATAGGTCTCACATTTTTATTGATGTTTTTTGTGATATACTAAACTCATGTGCATATGAGTATAAAAGAATTGATATAAAAATATTGCACATTTTTGTGGTAATATGTCAAGTGTAGCAAGTTGTACAAGTAAGATTAACATAAAGAGGTTATGGGATGAAATCAAACTATCATGTGATATGCCTCAATATGATTATTATGTTAATAATCAGGATGAAGGTGTAAATCAAATACTTTATCCAAACAAGAAACATATTAGCATTTGTGGTATAATTGGGTTGTAGGGCTTGGATGAAATAAATCATTTTGATGATTTATTCTAGCTTGAGGTTTCACTTGTACATGATGTATTTCATCTTGATGATCAAGAAGATTTTTTTTCTCACATCAATTTATGTGCAATTTAAGGTGTAATTCATGCTCCAAAGGATCTTGAAGGTATATGTTTTCATATAGCTATGATGAAGATGACTCCTATTTTTTGTGGTTTTCAATTTTTGATGACTATCATCTCTACCTCTAGCATGATGAACAAAGCATTAATATTTTGCATGCATATGTATGCAAGAATTAGTTTCTTTTTTGGAGCTCAAAGATGAACACAATAGTGGCTTGAGGGAGATCATCTCCTTCAACAAGCTTGTATTCAATAGAGGCAAGTTGTTGTGGTAGTTTGCTAGTGGCCTTGTGTCATGTATCTTCTTGTAGGTCTAACCTAAAATTATGTTTCTCAAATGTGTTTGTAGACATATTTTTAATCCTATGAGTTCTCATGTAATTAGTTGTGTGTTTTTTTTCCTTGTACATATCATGTCTTGTATTGTTTTGTGTTGTCATGTATATACCTCAATATATTTATGTAGTCATTGGCAGTTATTTGTCATGATGAAGTATGAGTTAATCCTTGTCTATTTTGGTAACTTCCTCCATTCCCCCTACCTCCATGTCATAAGTTTCTTGCCACCTCCAATTCTTGATAGAATAACTAAGTATATAAGGTATGGATTTTCCCCGATCCCTAATATTTCAACTCCCATATGTTTTTCATTGAATTCCTACCAACTTGCCAAAATTCCTTGGAAAGGCCACATGGTTGCTAGAAGAGCTACATAAATTACATAAAGGTACTAATAAACCATAGATATGTATTTTCATTGCATGAGGATAATTAATACATAGTTTAAACACATGATTCAAGTGATTTTCCATGATGGTTTGATATACGTGACTAGGATTTCATTTATGGCCAAATTTGGCCTTGTAGGTACTTATGGACACCCAAAACTAAAATTTTCACCATAATATAGATTTAATTCATTTTAATTTCATAACCATAGAAAAATCATTGTAGGTATCAATTTTTCAAGCTATTATAGTGGTAAATGTGAAAACATTTTAGAAATGTAAATGATTCAACAAGCCACTGCAACCAATATATTTGGCTTATAGGTACCTAGAAAAATTAATCAATAGGAGATAGATTCAAAGGAAAAATAAAATTTCAATGCTATACCATAATTTATTAAAGTGATGAAAAGTTTGAAGCCTAATCTTCACACCATCTATATGCCACATGTTCTATAGCTTTTGCAGGCACTTAAGGACTAGTGCACATACACTTGGAAGCCATTGATGTCAACATGATGGTGAATGGGAAGGAGTCTATCTTCTCAAAACTCTAGGTGGATTTTTAAATATCAAAGGATAAATTTATATACAAATAATTTATCTTGATGATTACTAAGGGTATGGCAAATACCAACCATACTGCATGACCACATTTCTTCCTAGGATCATAGTTTCTTGGTGTAGTCTATATATTGGACTTCTTCATTTTTTGTAAGGGTTCGCTCTTTGGGTTTTTTTTGTTTGTATTGTAGTGTCTTCTATGATTTCAATTTTTACTAGTGTCTCCACCATTAAAGTTTCTCTTTAAGTTGTAGAGAGGTAGCTATTGTAGTACATGTTTGTAAATAGTTGTCCCTTGGTTAAGAATTCATATTTTAAAGGATTTTTAGGGTTTCAAGGTGTGACAAGCCCTCTCCTTGTAAATGTTAGATTTGTGAAAAACACACCAAAGCAAGATCAAACAAAAAATGAGAACACCTTCCATGAACGAGAGTTGCAAATAATGATTTTCTATTTCCTTAAAAAGAAAGAGCTTACAAAATAATGAGCTTGCTTAGAGTTACAATGAAGGAGAGTTCTTATAAGAGAAAAACCTAAATGATAAAGGGATTAGATCATGAAAAGTGTCAACATCACCTGTGATGATACAAATGATATAGTAATAGCTCAATCTAATAAAAGAAAAAAATACTCCTAAGTTTAGCTTAAGTGCATAAAGTGAAATTAGCCTAATAATCATTGAAAGTAATTAATTATTAGCTAATGAATGATTACTCTAACATCCCCCTTTAATTGAAAACTTAGGGAGTAGCTAACAAACCTAAAAAGTGAATGCATAAAATTAAAGAATGCATGAATGGGTCTCGACAAGCAAGGCCTGATGAGGTACCCATGTACAAATAATCTAATCTCTCACAACTAGAGAAAAGAAGAAAGCCTCATGGGAAAAAATCTTCTCTAAAAGAGAGAAAGGAAAATGAAGGACTAAGAATCCTCCAAAAATAATGTCCCAAAAAGAATAGGAACATGAAGGAAATTGTCAAATCACTAAGAATCTATAGACAACTGTTAAATGATGACTTCTATAGTGTTGAAAAGAAGAATCTCCTCTAAAAAAAATGATGAATAGGATCAAGAAGACAAGATTTTGCATGAGTTCCCAAAGTGACACTACTCAAATTAGATGGAAAGCAAAGGAAAATATCTAGAAATTGAAGATACAAATGGCACATGAATCTGCATGATTGACCCCAATGACACTACTCAACCATGTAATATGTAAGTCAAAAATACATGCACCAATAGTTTGAAGAACACTGATCAAGTGAAAATGGAAGGTTTCCTTAAAAATAAGAATTCAAGGGAGTCCATATGGTAAATGATCCATCTCATTGAAATGCATGGGTAACCAACCATTGCATCCTCATAGTACATAGGAACAAAAACTAGATACATAGATCACTCCAAAACAAAAGCAAGGAAACATTAGCACCAATAGTAGACCCCCCCATAATGTGGAAAAGGGAGAGCCAAGACAAGTTCATTGAAAAGTTATGTGTCACCAAGAAGTGCATGTAGGAGAACAAATAACATCTGGACATGCACATGAAAGTACTTGCATAAATAAAAAAGGTGAGCGAACTAAGACACACATGGATGAGGCAAGAATCACTAGGATTCAATGTTTTTATGGAAGGGACACTCACTTGAAAAATGTGTGATGGAAAAAAAAGGCACTCACAACCCACCATGCAACTTTATAACATAGTGCAAGTACAAAAGGCACAACAAGATGTGTGAAATCCCCAAAAAACATGTATACCAGTGGTACTTTATCTAAGGGTGTCTACAAAAAAAGAGAAAGTGCATACAAAATATGTCTACAATTCCTAAATAGGAAAAATACTATAAATACATGTAGAATAGCCAAAAACAAGTCATCCCACATAAACACAAAGTTTCTAAGAGCTAAAACGTCCAAGTAATTCATTAGAATGTGAAAACACAAAAAACTAAATAAAATGTACCTAGAAAAAATATGAAAAAAGTGTATGGATAGCTATGAATATCTCTGAAATACCTTTCCAATGTCGTTGGAATTATGAAAAATATTGAAACTGGTTCAAAGTTGTGAGCTTGGGAGTGAAAACAACACTTCTGACTTTGTTTCTCATCTAATGGTGGTTGTACTAAATTTTCTACTTGGTCAAAACGATTGAGGTCCACACTTTGTTAGGTAGTGGTAAGTGACTTTCTATCTCCTCCCACTTTTCCCTTGTATGCTTTTTTGAAGTGGAAATATTTTTGTTTCTCAACTCACTCTGAATTTGGCTCCATTCTTGAGATGGGCTTTGACTCTAGATTTGAATGGCTTTGATTCTTGGCCTCTTTCATTAGTCATCTTCTTCTTTCTCTTTGTTTTACGATCCTTAAGGATTGTTTGATATCTTGATCTTGACCATGATATGCTCTCTTCCTACCTTTATTGGGGTCTAAGGGAATGAATCTTCTAAATTATATTTGATTTATTTTAAGGTAATGATGCCAAATGTTTACTACTCTATCTGATAAAACTAATACCTAAATTAATAAAAAATAATAGAGTATACTAGACAAAGGAGTAAAACTATATCTTTAATTGCATATGAAGTTATTATAAAAGTAGATTAGAGATGGTTATCCAAGGATCAAACTACTTTCCTTGACTACACCATAATTTGGTATGATACAATTTTGCAACAATATTTTTTCTTCTAACTTAATGAAGAGTGATGCTAACATTACATTGAAGCAATTTATTTAGCTCTCAATTAAAAGAAGAGAGAATATGAGAACATTATATACAAATTATGATTAAAAATTAAATCAAAGTATTTTCTATTATATATTTTGAATATGTAGGTTCAAGAGAGTATTTCGATGCAAGTTCAATTGAAAATAATATAACAATTGATTGATTTTGTTGCCCCAGGAAATAAAATTAAGGAATAATCTAAAGGAACAATTAATGGTGGGTCTCCTATCATTTATATTTTTTGTGCAATATGTGTTATAAAGTTTGAATTATGTAGTGAAAATTAAGCCCATTGTCTAAAGTACTTTTGACATGTATCAATATTTTCTTGGCTACATTTTTATGTGATTTTTTTGGCGAACGAAAAAACATTGAAGAAAATTGAACACAACTCATAATAGGGCTATAACTGGTGAAATATACCTAAGTTCTATCAAATTTTTGATGCACACAAATATTTAAGATCCTTTTAGCTAAATAATGCAACAAATAACTCTATATAACATAGTTTATCAACAAGGTAATCAACCACTAGAGTTGGCATTATGTCTAATTGTGGAATTTAATAATTATATGATTGTGCCATGGGACTTTAATAATCCAAAGTTTGTTCCTTTTTCACTTGTTACAAGAGGAAATTGTACACAAATCCTTGTTAAGGTGACATGGACTTCAACCATACACAAGCCACAAGAGCTAACATTGAAAAATGTTGGAATAGATATTGGTGATGTAGAAAGGGATGGTTTAACATTCATAACTATCTCTAGAGTTAGATCTCTCAAAACAATGAGAATGTCACTACCATGCTCACTTGAATAGTACATTAAGATAGAAAATACAAATTATGTTAACAATAAGAAAAATGAAGAGTATTGGTTAAGTCCTTGTCCCTAAGTTAACCCTTAAAAGAAACATCAAATACATGTTCATTTTGTTTGTGGTCGATTTTGTTAAATTAACAAGATGTTAAAATAGTGTTATTGTCTTTGTACTTGCAAGAGTATTTTTTTAATTGTGGACCATGTAATTGTAATTGTATAAAATAATATAATAATACCATGTTATGTTTATATACCTAAATTTTTAATGAGATGTATTAAATGATTTCCTAGAAGGCACATTCATAACATTCATGCATTTTCATATTGTTATAGTATATATTTTGATTGCCTTGGTCAAATCTTATACATTGATTATTTATATTATACACAACATAGTGTAGTTGTATAAGAGAAGATTGTGATAACAAGAAAATATTAGACATTGACATACATTAGTAAGTGATGGTGCTACTACTAATGTGCATATCACAACAAATAGACAAGTCTATGTTTCTTTTTTATTTCTAAGAATAATGAATTTTGAATACACCTTATTGCATAATGTGTCATGAAAAAGCTAATGATATTATTGAAAAAATATATGATTTAAAATAAAATTATAAATTTATCCAAGTTCTTATGGTCAACATTTTCTGACACTCTTAGGTATCTTTGGACATAATCATCAATGTCGATCAATTAAAATAACTTCAAATTCATTTTTTTTCTTATGAATAATACCTAAAAGTGCTATCAAATGGTTGATACACATAAAGCTTTATTACCTTTTCAACTTAGCATTGCATATAACAAATCTAAAATATAGAAATACACTCTTTGATTTTTTTATATAAATATCTAGCCTATATTTATCAACCATTTAATAACTTTTAAGGAATTTTACTAATCCAATTATGCCAAGAGGCATTCTTACTAGTAGCAAGATATAAAGCATCATGTCATGATCATGCACACATTTTTTTTTACCTTTTATCTTAGATTTGATAGTTATTTACATGTTAAAATATATATTATTTTTATAATTTTATATTTGGTGAGAACTCTAATTTTCATGATTATTTAAATTACACAAATTGTAGTTTCATATATCTAGAAGTTTAATAAAAGAACCAATTTTCCATTTATTTCAAACCCTTACAATCTTTCAATTTTATGTCAACTGCCATCAATTTACAAGCTTTCAAAATATATCTAAGTATACAAAGAAGATCAAGGTAAGTGAATGTCTTTTAAGAATAAAATTTAATGCTTTTACTTTAAAATTATGATAGCCGATGGATTTTATTTTTAATCTACGTGAGTGAGGACTAGACCAACTTTTTTTAGATTTGTACATTTAGAACTTTGTCATGTATTTAGAACTCTATCATGTATTTGCTCGAGTAATTTTTAAAAGATTCTTTGCTTAAGAGAATTTTTATTTTGGTTAGTGAAGCACATGTTCATAACTCTTTTCTTTAATAAAATTTACTTCCAAAATAAATAAAAATTATGAACAATATGTGCTAGAGTCATAATGTTCTAGTACCTAATTGCTATAAATTTTACTCCCTACACACATAAAATTTATGGTATGCATGATAATCAATACAAAATTTAGCTCCTAAAGCACATAACATTTTCAAGAGGCATAATAACACACAAAGACATTATGTTTTGTTAAAGAATTGTAAAAAGAGGTTCAAGTTTTTTATTAGTTCTTTTATACAAGATAATATATATATGCACTTGAAGCTCATTGGAATGCAATCCAAATTGCACCTTACACATTTAGGAATTTAAGCTCCTTAGTTAATGTTGTTAAAGAATTTTGACATGTTAACATATTTTGTTAACTGTTACAAGATTATACCTTAAAAAATCAAACTTACAACCAATATAAGATAATATAGAAAATTCCTCAAGTTTTATTGACCATAATTTTTAACTTCTCAAATAGTTTTCACATTTATTATTGATGCAAAATAGTACACTAACCTATTATAATTTGTATTTTAGGTCTGTTAGTTCACAAAGCTATTATGTTCTATAACTATAACAAATTTTACTTTTAAAACACATCAAAGTTATAGATGATGCATGCTAATGTCATTATGTTCTATTAATGACCACAAAATTTAAGTCCTAGAATAAAACAAATTTTAAAACGAAGAGACTATCTTCCATTTTGCTTACTTGAAAGAAGATAAGAATCTTACTGCTTTTATATTTCAATTTGTATTGTGAAATTGTAAAAGAAAATAAAATTATTATAGAAAATAAACATTTAAAATTGAAGTCTAGACATGAAGATATACTATATAATATGAGATGAAAAGTAAATGAATAGTGTGTAATTAGAGTTCAAATTGACTTAAATTGTTAATTTTAATAAGTGTTAAGTTGTTAATAAAATGGGGGTAGGGGGCGTAGCTCGATTGGCTAAAGCATCTTATTGCAGGCAAGAGGTCTAGTTCCCCCATCCTCGTGGTATTGGAGGGCGTGTCACACTAACATCACTGATCACGTGAAAAAAGTTTACCAGGTGCACTACAGTTTAGAGGGGGGCTATCTGATTCTTGCAGTCTAAAAAAATTTGTCAATAAAATACTTAAAATAATAATTAAATTTGAAAAGGTAACTAATTAAATAAAATGATGTAAAATAGAATCCATTAAAATATATATATATAAATAATATAAAAATTAAAATTAAAAATATAACTAATTAAATAAAATGATCTAAAATAGAATCCATTAAAAAAAAAACATCTCACATAATAACATATCTCAACAATTTTTATTTAATGAACCACATTTATGTAAAAGTATTAAAATGAAATAAAATGAAGGCATTTTAATGACGTCCATGAGGCCAAGCGGTCTAAAGGACCTAGGAAACCATCATTAACACATTTTTAAGTTTCTTTCGATGTCGACTCTTCTTTTATGAACCTTGATAAAAAAACTTGTTGTTTTGTGAAGTTTTGCCTCCTTAAATAGTTGATTCCTCTAATGTCATCATCCCTCTCTACAAAAATGGTGATATCAATAACTCATCTAACTACCTCACTATTATGGTCAATCCTATTCTTGGCAAGCTTTTTGGGAGCATGTTAGAATGTAGAATCAACAGTTGGGTGGAAAAAGAAGGAAAAAGAGCAAACGGGCAGGTTGGCTTTAGGCCTAAATACTCTACCATTGACCACTACATCACCCTTAGGCACTTTATTGAAAAAAAATGGGACACTCAAGGTGATGAAGCTTTTAGTTGCTTTGTTGATTTTAAAAAAGCCTTTGATATGGTGCCTAGAGACAAATTATGGAATAGAATGGATGAATTGAATGTACCAGATGAGTATAGAGTTGTAGTGCATAGACTTTATGAGTAGGTTAGAGCTAAAATTAGAACAAGCGAGGGACTATCTAAATGTTTTGGCAGCGACATTGGTGTCAAGTAGGGTTTTCCTTTATCTCCCACTCTTTTTGGGTTATACATTGACAAACTAGAAGATTGGTTAAGAAAAAATGATGGGGGGGGGTATCCAATTTACAAGTTATGTGGTGAAGCTACTATAATATTTCAATGATCTTATCCTAATTTCAAAAATTGCTCATGGTTTGAGAGAAATTTTGAAGGCCTTGGATCTCTTTTATCAAGAGGTTGGTATGCAAGTGAACGCCACCAAGACCAAAGTCATGATTTTTTCTCTAAAAAAGAAAAGGAAATAAGATAACTTTATTTATGAAGGTAGCCCTTTGGAAATAGTGAAAGAATACAAATACCTTAGGATTGATTTTCACTACAAGCTCAGCTGGGAGACTAGTAGAAAAAAAAGGATACAAGGCAGTTGGAAAGCTTCTTTCTTACTCCAAAACAGGCGTAGGAAGGCTAAACTTTGGGATTGGAAAACCAAGAAAATTCTCTTTGGTTTGCTAGTCACACTGGTGGTTCTCTATGGTTGTGAAGTGTGGAGAAGTAGCATGTTAGAACACAATTCTCTACTGAGAGGGGGGGTGAATCAGTAGATTGTAAATTTTTAAACTTAGAGTGACCTTTAGCAAAATTAAACTTAACAACTCAAATGAGGAATTCAAAGCATAAACAACTAAAGCAGTCACAATCAAGAGAGAGACAAACACATAACACCAAATGTACGTGGAAACCCAATATAGGAAAAACCACGATGATAAATGTTGCTAGGATCTACTGTCCTAATCTAGCCTCAAAAGCATCAAAGTTTTGTTACAGGTTTTAAGGGCTACAACCCTAAGGAAGCTTCAACTCCCTGTTTTAGAAGCATCAACTTCAAGGATGCCACAACACCTTGAACTGAGTTGCAACTCAGTACTAATGGAGGCTACAACCTCTTACAAATATTTTCAATCAATTATGCATAACATGGTTCTGCTCAACCTATGATGCATTGATTCAACACATATACTTTTCTCTTTGTTCACTCTCACACTACTGTAATCAGATTCTTGTATTTTTATGATTCTTCTTCTCTATTACAGTTCTCTCTCATTCGTTTATTCAAGCACACACACTCACCTCTTTCTAACTCATGCCTTCATATATTTCATATGAGTAAAACCCTTTGTTAGGGTTTTTCACTTGCAACCTTCATCAATAAGTGTCAGAACATCGAGCTGCCCACATATTGTTCTATCTATTAATGATGGTATCCAATCAAATTTTCCATATCTCATATCGAGTTGCACACCAATCAACCTCGTTATAAAAAATTTACCAAATTCAACTCTCTTTTTGCTCCAAAATCTGATATGCATTTAATTTCTTCTTTTGTTCATTCGATCAAATTTGATCTTGATTGAACATGCCACCTTTTTAGTGTCGTCTTCATTAAATGTTCACATGTCGGTCAATTAGGTGATCTAATTTTTTTCACATGTCGATCACCGACTTGAAACCCCTATTCACACAGACTAGACCGTCTGTAACCCTTCAAGTTTGAAAATTGGCCATCGATCATCTTGCGGGCCAATCAAAAGGTAGAAACATGATCAAGAGACATACACAATCCCATTATAATCACCAAGAATCTCAACACAAGCTCTGACAACATTATCTATAGGAATTATCAAACCAAAGCACTTTAAGCAACACTGTCATAAATAAGAGATCACTTCCATACCACCAAAACAAGAACTATTTGAGTTCAGGGAACATAACAATATTACAAACCTAATTCCAAAACTACAAACCAAAAAGCTTAAATGCGAAACATAATACATTCTCCCAGTCATCACCAAACGTCTAGAAAAAGAAATTTTCAATTTGGTGAACATAACTCACTCAAATTTTTCATACCAAAGGCTCAAAATTGGAACATACTATCTTCAAAAATGCCTCTAAATAACTTCCAATCCATAGACAAAGATATTCAATATGCAAGAAATGCAGAGCAAGTTACTGGACCATTCTTACTAGAGACTCACTCAAATCTTCATATTGGAGCACCAGACCATGCATACTCTTGAAGGGACACAAATAACACCATTATAAACCTTCTTCTAGATCTGCAAGACTTGAAATAAAATAGCGGAGGACTACGAAGCAGATACATTTCTCCTAGTCCACAAATAACCAACTCTGTCAGATCAGTTCACAAACCGGTGACCACAACTTTCACTTTGCATCAAACCAGAAGCTATAATCAAGGATATATCATCCAATGATGTCCTTAAAAAACACTTCAAATCCACACTAGCATATGATCAACACAGAAGAAATGTGGAGCACATACTAGAGCACAGTTGGCACTAATAACAACACAAATATGTTGACATCAATGACAACACCGGTTAGACACATATTTGTAACAATCTCCCCCTTTGTCATTGATGGAAACAAATGATGTGAAAAACCATCAAAGACAACATCCATTCCATTCCAACATTCTCCTTTATTTTTTATGATTATACAACCTACCCAACTTTTCCTGCACTCTGTTTTCCTTGCAATATTCTCTCTTTCACATGACTTGCTCTCCCCCTTTTTCTTAGATTAGACAACCTACACAACATTTCTTGCACTCTCTCTCCCCTCAAGTTTTTCACATGATGATGTCTCTCCCACTTTGACATCAATGAGAAAGGGGCACATATTTGCACTTGCTGCTCTTGATTTGGAACCCATGTTAGTAAAATCTAGCTACTCCCCCTGAGGGGTAGCCTTTGGGCATCACTGAACTGATGCAATCCCATGCATCTCACCACTTGGATTTCCACATAGAAGCATAGCAACTCCCCCTAGGATAGACACCACTTCTCGAATGAAAAACCTTCCTATTTGTAGTACACTTCTTGAATTTGGTCTGTGAAAACAGGTAATCTTTGGTCGGCGATATCTCTCTGGAATCAAAACCAAATTCTCTGAATTTTGGATATGTTGTAGATGGATATGTCTAGCTTCCATTCCTAGCTCTGCAACCTTTGTCATGCAAATGTGGTATTCTTTAATGTCACTCTCTTCAATACTTTGCAACAGAATGTTCACATTCCCAACTGATTGGAATCTTTCAGATGTTCTTGCATCAATTTGATTTTACATGACTTGATCACATAGTCCTTAACCAAGGTTAAATGAATCATTAATGAAACTCCCTTGGATACATGCCCTATCACTTGAGTTTAGTGATATGAAGTGGGAGAAACCACTCCCAACTTCTTCCTCAAGTATTTAAACTGTTCAGTGGGAAGAGGCTTGGTAAATATATCAACCACTTGTTCCTTGGTTGGAACAAACTCCATGCTGAATTCCTTATCTGCAACCTTTTCTCTATTGAAGTGATACTTGATTGAGATATTCTTGGTTCTAGAATGCATTACTAGATTCTTTGAGATATTGATGGCACTTGAATTATCACAAAGAATGGAAATAAGCTCATTGTATTCCACTTTGAGGTATTTTAATGTCTGCTTCATCCATAAGACCTGAGTACAACATGCAACCGCAACAACATATTCTGCTTCTGCAATGGAAAGGGTGACAGATTCTTGCTTCTTACTCATCCAAGAGACTAGCTTGTTCCCAAAAAGAAAGATCCTCCACTTGTACTCTTTTTGTCATCCACACTTCCTACCCAATTTGCATTTGTGTATGCTGTAAAATTGAATTTTTTGCTTTTGGGATACCATAAGCCATAGTCAACAGTACTTTTGATATATCTAAAGATTCTCTTGACTACATTGACATGTGATTCTTTAGGTTCTACTTGAAATCTAGCTACCATATAAACCACTTGCATTATATTGAGTCTAGATGTAGTTAAATATAGTAGACTTCCAATCATAGATCTATATGTAGTATGATTTGTATCTGGTGACTAATTAGATTTGCTCAATTTGCAACTTGTTATCATGGGTGTACTAACTAGTTTACAGTCCTCCATGCCAAACTTCTTAAGCATTTCTTTTGCATACTTGGTTTGAGATTTAAATATACCTTTATCATCTTGTGTAAATTTCAAACCAAGAAAGAAACTTAGTTCTCAAATCATGGACATTTCAAACTCATCTTGCATGGTTGTAGCAAATATTTTGCACATTACATCACTGCTACTGCCAAATATAATGTCATCTACATATACTACAACAATGATCATATGCATACCTTCAAATTTGAGATATAGATTACTATCAACACAACTCTTCTTGAATCCTTATTGTTGTAGATATTGATCCAACCTTGAGTACCAGGCCCTTTGGGATTCCTTTAAACCATACAGTTCCTTTTTCAATTTGAAAACATAATCATTATTCTCTAACAGCTAAAAACCTTCTGGTTGCTCAATATATACCTCCTCTTCTAGGTTTCCATTCAAGAAGGAATATTTGACATCCATTCGATATACCTTGAAGCCTTTGTAGACTGAGAATGCAAGAAACATTCTTATTGCTTCTAACCTTGCAACAAGGGAAAATGTTTCCTCAAAATCAATCCCTTCTACTTGTGCATATCCTTTGCACACCGGATTTGCTTTTTTTCTCACCACTATTCTATCTTCATTTAGTTTGTTTCTAAACACCCACTTAGTGCCAATTACATTCTTTTTTAAGGGCCTAGGAACCATTTCCCATGTTTTGTTCTTTTCAATCTGATTTAACTCCTCTTCCATGGCTTCTATCTAATTCTCATCTTTGCTGGCTTCAACAATTTTTTTTGGTTTGATATGAGATAAGAGGGCAAAGTTCACTTGTTCTTTATTCTTTGCAAGCCTTCTTCTTGTCTACACACCATCATTCTTGTCACTAATAATTTGATCTACTAGATGATCTTTTTGAACATATTTTGCAAGAGCCCGATTAACTTCTTGCTCATTCTCTTCTTGTTCTTGTTCTTGTTCTTCTTCAACCCATGCACCTATGTCATCCTCATCTGACTCACTTTCTAGATTGCTTTTGCTAGGTTTTCCCTGATTTTCACTTTCATCAACCCTGACATGTACACTCTCTGCAATTTTATGTAATCTCTTATTGTAGCATTTATAAGCTTTGCATTGAGATGAATACCCCAAAAATATCCCTTCATCATATCTTGAATCAAAACTTCCTAAATCCTCAGTATCTCTTTTGATATAACATTTACTGCCAAATACTTTGAAGTGCTTGACTAAGGCAGGCCTACCAAACCACAATTCATATGGAGTTCTATCACTATTAAATTTGATAAGAGCTCTTTTTTGAATGTATACAACAGTTTGTACTACTTCTTTCCAAAATGTATCCATTAAGTTTTCCTTATTCAACATGGCTCTGGCCATCTCCTTCACAATCCAGTTTCTTCGCTCTACCATACCATTTTGTTGTGGTGTTCTTGGGGTTGAATACTGGTGTTTGATTCCATGGTGGTCACAGTATTCCATGAATTCTCCACCTCTATCTGATGTGAGGCATTTGATTCTTCTACAAGTCTCATTTTCTACTAGCTTCTTGTAACCTCTAAATGCTTCAAAGGCCTTAGCCTTCTCCCTTGAGAATGTGACATATGCCATTCTAGTATAATCATCAATCAACAACATAAAATATCTTTCTCCTTAAAATTCCTTTGTTCTCATTGGTCTGCATAGATCAGTATGAACTAACTCTAGAGGTTTTGTAGTTGAATAGTATTTAGTGGGAAATTTAAACTTTGTTTGCTTTCCTTGCTGTCATCCTTGACAGATGATATTGTTAGGCTTTGCAAGCTTAGGCATATTTCTAACCAATCCTTTTGAGCGTATCTTCATCATGTTGTTAAAATTAACATTTCCTAGTCTTCTATGCCACAACCAAATTTCTTCTACTTGAATGATTAGGCATGTTTGGCCTTCCACTTCACATAGATTATAGAGATTACTATCATTCCTAAACCCTTGGGAAATTGTTTTACCATTAATTCTTATCTTGCAGCTCCTTCAGAATCAAATACAACTTTGTATCCATTATCACACATCTGACTAACACTAAGAAGATTATGTTTTAGGCCTTCCATATAGAGCACATCTTTAGTTTTGTTCTTCCCATCTAAGCTCACAATTCCTTTACCACAAATCTTGAACAGTGTTATCACCTAGGCTTACTAAACCTTGTTTTCTCATTTCAAGTTTGATGAATTTCTTTTTATCTTCGGTCATGTGCTTAGAGCAGCCACTATCAATTACCCACAAGTCTTGTTCTTTTGGATGCAAGGGAGTTTGAGCAATCCTTTATTGAGTAGGAATCTGCTTTTTCTCCTTCCATACCTTCTTAGGTTTATTTTCAAATTTTTCTTCCTCTTCCTTAATGACCTTAGTTTTCTTTTCAAATTTAGAAGATATAGTTTTCTTCTTCTCAGATTGAGTATTTTGTCTTTTATAGTTTGCTCTACAATCTCTAGTTATGTGACCAAAATTATTGCAATTGAAACATACTACATCCATATCAATTAAAGGAGCAAATGGATTTTTACTCATGAAATTTATATTTCTCCTTGGATTAACTTTGCATTCTCTAGCCCTATGACCAAAATTGTTACAAGTATAGCAAGACCCATTAAAATATGATGAGTACCTGGTCATGGTGTATCTTTCGGTTAGATTAGGATATCTTCTTTGTTTAGGTCTCCTTGGATAGAGCACTCTTGTGAAACCATCATTGTCTGTTTTCTTAGGATTCTACTTCTTTTGCTAATCTGGATTTTTCCATTTAACCTTCTTGTCTTGACTTTGTTCTTTCTCTTTAACATATTTCTCAATTGAAGTTAACTTGTTTTCATCTCCGAAAGAATCTTCTTTGTTAGATTTTTCATCCTTGGAAATTGATTTTTCTTCTACTCTAAATCTTTCATAAAGCTTTGCAGAAGTATCAACAAATGAAATTTTTCCATTTTCAAGTCCCAAACTGGATTTTTCCTTACTAGCTGGCTTTTGTGTACTTAGCAATTCATCTAGGATGTTAGTACCACCCTTCAACTTTAGACTTTTACTGACCTGCTCATTATCCTTCTCCAACTCTTTTCTTAGGGAAACTATTTCTGCCTCAAGTTTTGAGCATCTCTCCATCTCTATTTGTAACTTAGACTTCATAACATCTTCAACTCTTTTGAGTTCTTCTACATGAACTTTCAGACCAACTATCACCTTATTAGATTCCTCAAGTTCTTGAGTTGCTCTGTCAGTCTCTTTTTGAGCATTCTTTTTTAGTTTCTTGTTTTCCTTCTTGAGATCATTATATTTATCTCTTAACTCCTCAAGATCTTCAAGATAACTAATTAATTCTCCTTCAAGATCAACAAGTGCTTCATCTTCCTCCTCATGCAAGTCCTTAACCGGTGTATCTTTTTGGTCCTTAGTTTCCCTAGCCATAAATATAAACTCTTTTATGTTTTCTCTCATAACAAGGGCACAACCATGATCATCTTCTGAACTATCACTAGCATTAGAAACTCCACTTTCTTCATTGATATGCAAACTCTTCTTCTTCTTTCCAAAATTCTTCCTTTTTGAATAAGCCATTTTCTTCATTTTGCTACCTTCTTCTTGCTTGGAACTATCCTCTTTACCATATGGACACTTGGAAGCAAAATGCCCTATTCTCCCACAATTGAAACACTTAAATGGGAGCTTACCTTTCTACTTATTAGACCCTCTCCTTAGTCTTCTTATGAAGTTAGCTTATTCCTCATCAGTTTCATCATGATCAGATGTAATGACAACAACTTTGTCTTTCTTATCAACTTCATCTTTCTTTTTCCTGACCACCTTAAATGCAGCTTCTCTATGAGATGATTCAACATTAGGCATTCTCATCTCATATGTAGTAATTATTCCATGCACTTCATCAAGAGTGAGTTTATCAATTTCTCTACCTTCTTCTATAGTAGAAATCTTGGCATCTTATTTAGTTGTCATAGACTTGAGAACTTTTAGCACAACATCTTCTTTCTATAGCATAGAAAAATGTATCTTTGGACATTTTCATGTTCATTTGGGTCTTTCTTATGGATGTTGGCCTAGTTTTATCTTGATTTAATGTTGTAATGTGGTCAACACATTCACATTAGGTCTTAGACCCTTGTGAATCAATAAGAAATTTATGATGCCTTGTAAAAGTGTTGTAACACATTTTCACACTTTTCTAGGACCTTTTTAATATAATTCACTTAAACAACCTCTTTTTATCACTTACCAAGCCTTATTTCAAAGTGTTGTAGCAAAATTTCACTCTTTTCTAGGCTTGTCATCAATAATTTGACCCTTGCTCATGCTTAATTGGCCCCATTGTACACTTACAGACCTTACTTAAGTGTATGTTTTAGAATAATACCGTTAAAAATCATTTAATACACTTTAATTCCTGACACCCACTTAAAATGCCTAAGTGGGACCAAGTCGCCACTAGGGGGTGAATTTGTCCCACTTGGCTTAAAAATCAAAATTATTTCAAAATTCTGGAGGGATATTATTCTCTAAACCTTGAGGTTGGCCCGTGATGTGGTATTTTTGGGAAATTTTGTATAATCATGTATAAATATAGGATTTTTCCTCTCATTTCATCCTCAATTTTCTTAATCATTCAAGCAATTATCAAGCAGTCACTTTAGCATTCTAGGCATTTTCAAGCATACATGCATTGGAGCTTCTACTTGCATATCTTGAGATTTCCACTTCAAGGGTTTGGTGAGTTGTAGCATTGCATGTTGTTCATTCATCATTCTCTTTTCATTTCATTTTATTTTCAAGGGTTTAATTACCAAACCGACACTAACCCTTAACACTTTTTCCTCTCTTTGCATGTGTTTGTAGGTCTTGTGTGTAGATTTGTCAAAGAGAAAGGTGTGAAAAGTTGTCAACAATTTGTCAAAGTTGTTCAAAGTGTTCAAATCCCTAAAAGAAGA
The DNA here is from genome assembly GCA_007258455.2 of Sequoia sempervirens. Lineage (NCBI taxonomy): Eukaryota > Viridiplantae > Streptophyta > Pinopsida > Cupressales > Cupressaceae > Sequoia > Sequoia sempervirens. The sequence goes on from VDFB02047397.1 coordinate 124,671,873, forward strand.
TTGGAGAACATCTACAGGTCAAAATCTGTAGTTTCAGATTCGAAAACCTGTTAGGAGTTGAAGTGCAGAATGGGAGCTATAGATTGCACCTTTGAATTTCTTGAAATCTGGAGGTGGACTAAGTCACCATCAGTGGCAAATTAGTCCCACAGAGAGGCCTGAAAAGTGGTTTATGTAGTTCTAAGTACCCTTTTGGCTGAAACCTATTCTTGTAGAATTTCCCCAAAATAGGACTAAGTCGCCCAAATTGGTGTAAGTGTCCCAGTAGGCTTCAACAGTGATTTTTATAGGATTCCAGAGCTCTTCTCCATCACTTTCTAGTTTCTAGGTACACCTCTTCAATCTCATTAATTTATGTTATAGTTTACTTATATTTTTAGTTCATTTTGCATATCACAATATGTTTTCAAACACAGTGCATTTTCTTAGTTTTGCATTAGTATTTAATTACTTTTATTAGTTCCTTGCATCTAGGACATTACCCTTAGAAAAATTTCAGTCATCTTTGCATTGCAATCTCAAGGGCATATTCTTGAGTGAGCCATCAAGGTTTTTGGGATTCCTCTCTCCTTTTAGGTGCAAAACCCTAGAAGTGTAAGAGAGTCCCCCATTCCCAAAAATCTATGGTTCACTTTCAAATCTACACTATATCCTTTAATGGTATTTACCACATCATCAACTCTTTGAAGATAGTTTACAATATTCTCTTCTCCGGTCATCGTGAAGCCTTCAAATTTTGCTCTCAGCACTTGTAACTTTGCTAACTTCACTTTGGTGTCACCTTCATAGATCTTTTCAGCTTTTCCCAAACATCATGAGAATTTTTACAATGCATAACTTTTCTATGTATAGAGTCAAAAAAATTATTCATAATAATGAACCAAGCTTTATTATTGTCATCATGAATTTTCTTTTGTTGTCGAATCAGTAGGAGCTATAGCAAGAATAGTATATTGGTTCTTTATAGATGCCCAAACTTTAGTTCCAAGAGAGATTAAGTATCCTTCCATCAATGATATCCATTTAGCATAGTTTGTTCCATCAAACCTAGGTGGCTTGTTTGAACCTTCCTGAAGTGCCATTGTGTTCACCTATCCAGATCAACTCGAGTTGGTTAAGCTTCAACTAGGGAACCTAGTGCTCTGATACCAATTGTTAGAACACAATGCTCTACTGAGAGGGGGGGTGAATCAATAGATTGCAAATTTTTAAACTTAGAGTGACCTTTAGCAAAATTAAATTTAACAACTCAAATGAGGAATTCAAAGCATAAACAACTAAAGCAGTCACAATCAAGACAAAGACAAACACATAACACCAAATGTACATGGAAAACCCAATATGGGAAAAACCACGATGAGAAATGTTGCTAGGATCTACTGTCCCAATCCATCCTCACAAGCATCAAAGTTTTGTTACAGGTTTTAAGGGCTACAACCCTAAGGAAGCTTCAACTCCCTATTTTAGAATCATCAACTTCAAGGATGCCACAACACCCTGAATTGAGCTGTAACTCAGTACTAATGGAGGCTACAACCTCTTACAAATATTTTCAATCAACTATGCATAACATGGTTATGCTCAACCTATGATGCATCGATTCAACACATTATACTTTTCTCTTTGCTCGTTCTCACACTACTATAATCAGATTCTTGTATTTTTACGATTCTTCTCTGTTATAGTTCTCTCACTTGTTTATTCAAGCACACACACTCACCTCTTTCTAACTCATGCCTTCATATATTTCATACGAGTAAAACCCTCTGTTAGGTTTTTTCACTTGCTACCTTCATCAACAAGTGTCAGAACATCGAGCTTCCCACATACTATTTTGTCCATTAATGATGACATCCAATAAAATTTTCCATATCTCATATCGAGCTACACACCAATCAACCTCGTTATCAAGAATTTACCAAATTCAACTCTCTTTTTGACCCCAAAATTTGATATGCATTTAATTTCTTCTTCTGTTCATTCGATCAGATTTGATCTTGATCAAACATGTCAAATTTTTAGCGCCATCTTCATTAAATGTCCACATGTCGGTCAATTAGGTGATTTGATTCTGTTCACATGTCAGTCACCGACTTGAAACCCCTATTCACACAAACTAGATCGTATGTAAACCTTCAAGTGTGAAAACTGGCCATCGATCATCTTGTAGGCCAATCAAAAGGTAGAAACACGACCATGAGACATCCACAAGCCTATTATAATCACCAAGAATCTTAACACAAGCTCTAACAACATTATCTATAGGATTTATCAAACCAAAGCACTTTAAGCAACACTGTCATAAAGAAGAGATCACTTCCAAACCACCAAAACAAGAACCATTTGAGTTGAGGGCACATAACAATATTACAAACCTAATTCCAGAAAGCTTAAATGCAGAGGAATGCAGAATAGAATACATTCTCCTAGTCATCACCAAACATCTAAAAAAAGAAATTTTCACTTTGGTGAACACAACTCACTCAGATCTTCATACTAGAGGCTTAAACTTGGAACATACTATCTTTAGAAATGCCTCTAAATAACTTCCAATCTGCAGACAAAGATATTCAATATGCAAGAAATGCGGAGCAAGTTATTGGACCATTCTTACTGGAGACTCACTCAAATCTTCATACCAAAGCACCAAACCATGCATACTCTTGAAGGGACACAAATGACACCATTATAAAATTCTTCCAGATCCACAAGACTTGAAACAAAACAGTGGAGGACTGCGAAGCAGATACATTTCTCCCAGTCCACAGATAACCAATTTTGTCAGATCAGTTCACAAACTAGTGACCACAACTTTCACTCTTCATCAAACCAGAAGTTGTAATCCATGATATATCACCCAATGATGTCCTTAAAGAACACTTAAATCCACACCAACATATGATCAACACAGAAGAAATGTAGAGCACATATCGAAGCACAATTGACACTAATAACAACACATATATGTTGACATCAATGATAACACCGGTTAGACACATATTTGCAACATAGCATGCCAAATCATAGATGGAGATAGTTAGAAAGAATCCAAAAACATCTAATCACTTGCAATTTCAAAGTCAAAACAATGATCCCTTATGATATTCTCTTGGGTGAATCGGGAACCTTACCGTTGGAGGCATCAACTATAACTCAGTTGCTAAACTATCTAAAGAAGGTTGAAAACATGAATAATCACTATTGGCCCAAAATAGATGTGGAGGATGAATTAGGCCGTAGGAAGACAACATGGATGAAGCAAAATAACAAATAGCTGAGCAAATGGGACATCAATTTGCACGAATGCCCTAACACTAATGAGAAAATAAAAAATTATGTCCTAAAAAAATTTAGAACTACCATGTGGACAAAGCAGATTGGGCGAAAGAAAACTCACTATGTCAAAGAGTTCAGCCCAACTTGGGAGCACAATGAAAAAACTTATTTAGGAGTAGCTATTAAAGGAAAAACAAGGCTATTAATAGTTTAGTTGAGCACTGGATCACATCATCTTAGGCGTGAGACCGAAAGGTGGACTATACCTAAGGAAGTGTGGGAGGATAGAATATGCATATTTTGTGGTAAAGGGGTGGTGGAGACAAAATGCTACTTTATCATGGAGTGCACAACTTATGAGGATATATGTACTCAGTATGAGAGTAACTTAAAGGCTAACACTTTGCACAAGCTATTTGAAGAAGAAAAAATCAACAAGACTGCTAATTTTTTGGTCAAAATTCATAGTAGAAGATCCAACATCGAAAATAATTTGAAGATATCTTAGTGTTGTGGTTGTCGTTCCCTTAAACTATTTAGTTTCATAGGCGACATTAAAATCTCTCATTCATTCATTCTACTAATTTAATTTAATAAATTAATACATTTATGTAGAAGGATTGTATTGTAGAGCTTCGTTGATACCTTAGGTTGAGTAGAAAGAAACCCAAGAACTCAACTACCATTCCAAGTCGTGAGGCACGAAATTATTCTCAGCTGCCATTCTAAACGACCATTTTGATGCGGACACCTATTCAAGTCCTAAATCTTTTAGACGGTCTTTCAATTTTGAATATGTCAGGAATTGGTGAAGATGTTGACGTGTTTTCGACGAAGGAATAAGCTTCTGCTTAGATGCTGTTAATCGTGGCATCCCCAGAGAAAAACAAAAAGAACCGCTTTTCTGCAATTATAAACAAAATACACAGAGCTGCATAGGTAGTCCCCTAGAACAATAATGAGCCTGGTTTCTAGGTTTTAGTGTTTGGTTGGTTTATAAGAGGCGTCGTTGTTGTAAATTTGTTGAGGAGTTTGAACTAAAGCATGTTAATCACTGAATTGTCTGCAGGGAACTTTAAAGTTATGGGTCGTATTGCTCCTATCGTATTTATTCTGCTTATCGCTTTCTCTGCTAGCCCGGGTAATGGGGATTTGTTGAGGGTTGGATTGACGAAGAAGCCGGTGGATCTGAAAACAGTACAAGCTGCAAGGCAAAGGGGTCATTGCAATGCAATTAAGCAAAAACATGGTTTGGGCCACTCTAATGGAGGTGAATATGTTCCATTGAAGAATTTTTTGGATGCCCAATATTTTGGAGAAATTGGAATTGGTACTCCTACTCAGAACTTCACGGTCATCTTCGACACAGGAAGTTCTAACCTTTGGGTGCCTTCATCTAAGTGTCGCCTTTCGGTATGTGTTTTTAATTTGATTTTACTCTTTCTGTCCTTCGAAAGGCTTATCAATCACACAAGTTTGCAATTTTATATAATTGAAAAATACCGTCAGGTATATGTTTGTTACTAGGGGAAAAACTGTAAATTCATGTGATTATCACGTAGATTTCTATTTTTCTACCAGTAGCCTGTAATCTCAGTAGCATGCCAAATCGTTGCAAAATGCGACACTTCATTTGCTTAGAAAAATCTGTGGGTTGTATTAACCTTCGGAAATATTATTCGTGATTGCAAACGCTCTAGTTAGCTTTTCATTTTTTAAATAATTTGCCATAAATAATGTTCACCTATTTCTTAAAATTAATTTGCATGTCTTTATCATCACGCAGAGATGTGACCTTTTGACTAAAAATCTAACATATGCATAACTTCGTAGTCTTAATTGCTAGATATACATATTTTCTAAGGATATGCTTATCTGGGGAATCTGGTGTTAGATTAAGTTGCAGATGAACTATTTATCTGTTACTTATGATTATTTGCTTAAGTTAGAAATAGGACTGGTTTCCTCTTTCCTTCCTTTATATATTTGGTAGAGGAATTCGTGGCGAGTGGGTTCAATTGCTGGACTCCTGTGTCTTTTTGTTGTAGGGTGGGTGCAGGCAGCTTGAGAAGGATTTTTGTCATAAATAAATTAGTAACTGTTGCCTGTTTTCTTATTAAAAGTTTGGTTGGTGTGCTGCTCTTCCCTCTGAGAGAGATTTTTAGGCAAGCATAGGAGTACATGAATTTTGAAAATTCCATGGTATTTATGGAAGCCATCTCTTTGCTTGCTTGTATTGTGCAGCTTGCTTGCTATTTTCATTCGAAGTTCAAATCAGGCCAGTCAAGTACATATCAAGTGAATGGTAATATGCTTATTATCCTCTTCTTTATCATTTCCAGGAGTAAATCTTAAACTTTGATATCATTCTCCTATTATGAGAGCTCGTCACAAAAAATTCAAAAGTTTTAATGCAGATTTGAGATTTGTCAGGAGCACAGTCAACAGGTTTGCACAATATGATAACTGAAAATACAATTCCATCCTTTCTTTTGCTCGGAAAATTGAAATTGTTGGTAATGTCCACAAATAACCACAAAGGATAATGGGACTGAAGATAAGGTTGAGTACAAGAAGTCAAGAGAGAACATCTATTATGTCTCTAAACAAAACAAAAATAAAAATAAGTACTGTGCAAAAGCTAAGTAACCAAAGCCAATTTCAGAATCCCAAATCAAATCAGCTGTGAAAGAATTCTGTCATATGAGTGTTTCTATGAGGGTGTATATGTAAAGCTACACGTCTCCTAGGTTTTGAGACCTTATGCTTCTTCTCACCACTGTTTGAAAGCCTCCTTTGACTAGATCTAGTATGCAAAGAACTATCAAAAGCATGTTTCGAGCAACCGAGAGAATGGCCGGAATGAAGGAAGGAGGTGATAGTTTAGATGTTAGCAGAAAAACCTGTTTGTTTCCCCTTAAGTGATGATGTCTAAACACGCAAGCATCTCTAATGAATAATGCCAAGCATTTATGATCTTGGTATCAAAAGAAAGATCCGTTTGGAAGGATAATGTCACCATTACATATTTAGGGAAATGTAGATGTATAATGATTACATTTTGGACTAATAGCCCAGGTGGAGAAACCCAAATATGTTCGATGTAGGCCTTGTAAATGCCTTGACCTAGTTGTTAATCTCTTTTTGACCCACTCTGTGATTGGAGGTCCTCCAAGAAAACTTGAATGGTGGAAGATTATCAATGGAGATACCAATAGTTAACCACACACTAGTTAACCAACTTTTTTTCTCTGTTTGAAGAGCTCCGAAGAAGATAGGTAAGCATGATTAGGATATATTGAAGTACACTTTAGACAATCTACAAAATCTTGTAGTATGTGCAAATAACAAACAATACTGAAAATATTGTCTTGAGCAGTTGGGCATTGAATTCATCTTGGACAATACATTGAAGAACTATATTTTTAAATTGAATAATTCTCTGAAGGAACAAAGTTTTAATCTTTCCAGGTGGGTCCACTTAATACCATTTAGGGAAGGTCCCTAAAACTCAGAGCCATTCTTAGAACAAGCCTGTTTTTTTTTCTACGTGTATCTTAGAACTGAAGATGAAAACAACCATTCTCTAACTGATTCGAAGCAGCATAGCCTTTAAAAAGCCTTTCCTTGGTAGTAAGCTTGAAAAAAAGTCTAGGCCCTTTGAATGTGACCCCAAGATATGTGTTAAAAGATCTCCATGGGATTATCTCACCTCAAAAGCTGAATGAACAAGATTGGTACTTTCTATGAGAGAAAACCACGATAGCTGTTTTTTTTCAAGTAAACATCTAGCCATTTGTTGTCACAAAAAAGATTCGATTTATCTAACTGAGTATGCACACTATTAGCTGTTGAAGAGATAAGAACAATGTCATCAGCAAACAACAAATAATGGGATGAGTTTACCATGCAATTACCTGCCAATGCCAAGAAGCTTCTCTAGAAGAAACTTTTCCAATTCATCAATATTCAGAACAAAAAGAGTTGGGGATGTTGAATTTTATGTGAACAGATTAAATGCACAGAAAAATAATTCGAAATCAGACAAAATAACACAGCATATACCCTGGGAAAACCCTCCTCTTGAGGGAGAAAAAACCCAGCAACAAAGATCTCTCTTATATTTGATGCAACAATGACAATTTTGCACATTACAACGAGGTCTAACACAAGACCAATATTCAGCACTGGCAAGATGAAAAGGAACATATAACAGTCTGCCAGTTCGTACCTGTTATATATGAATTGACTGTCTACAAGAATAACATTTGACAGTACTCACAAACACAATTTGTTGTCAACCTGTTAGATATGAATCCGCATCATATTACTTCGCACTGATCTTCACCCTTGAGCACCTGACATGGTTCACACTTAACACAGACCCGAAATGGCTGAGTTCGCATAGATCCGAAATGATATGAAGAGCGCACAGATCTGAAATGATATGAAGAGTTCGCGGCTAAAACAGATATAGAGAGTTTGCATCTAACACAGATCCAAATGTGGCAGAGTTCGCATCTGTTTGCAGTCTCTTATTTGCACATGATAATCAGCTCACACTTGATACAAGATTTGTACTTGATAATACAGAACAGATATGAAATGATCGAACTCCTCCAGCTTATGTATTAGCACTTGATCAGATATGAATATCGAACTCTTCTAGATAGCTTACAAAGGACGGATCAAGGTGAATAAATACAAGTGAATGATAAAGATGCATCCCTCAAAATCCTTCAAGTCGGCCTCAAGACATTGCGAATATCCTTTTAAGATAGTCGGCCTTGATAACTAGTGTATGTCGGCCTGAATGTATGTCGGCCTTCACACCTCTTCACAAGAGGTCGGCCACCTTAAAGAAATCGAATCCCAAGGAGATGAAGTCGGCTAAGAAGAATATTAAATGTCTCTTATGAATTACGAATTCTTTCATGTCGGCCAAAGCATGAAATACAACACAATAAAAGTAAATTGAATAGCCAACGGCTATTATTCAATTTGAGACTTCCACGGAAGAAGTGAGCTGGAAGGAGCTACCGAAGCTGCTATAACATTAACAGGAGAGTGGGCAACCTTGCTTAACTCCAATAGTATCGCAGATGATCAAAGAAATGCTACATACTGGATGGAATGACCTTTGTCTCTTTGATAGGGTTGTAAAATTGCTTGAATAACAATGCCACTTAGACCCAAAGCTCTCAAGCTTTGATAGAGGAGGTGTCTAGGAATGGTTTCAAATGGCTTTTGAAAATCAACAATGCAGCAATATGCAAGTTCACCTTTATTGCGGGATTCCTCAATAATGGTTAGTGAATCAAAAATGTGATCAATCATCTGATGATCACATCTGAATCCAGCTTGACCATGAGCACAAAGTTTAAAGTTATCCACAAAGGAGAAGATGTGGGCATCTAGAATAGTGGCATAAAGCTTCAGGAGTATATTTGAGGATGTATGCCCAATCATGATAATCCTGTGATTATTAGGTTCAAGGGGGTCACTAGACTCATAGATATGATGAATCAAGTGAGAATTACAAGGGGGTCACTAAACTTGTAGATAGGATGAATTAGGTTCACTAAACTTGTAGATAGGATGAATTAGGTGAGAAGACCATGATGGAGGGAATCCATAGATTAACTTCATTAAAAAAATCAACAATGGAAGAATAAAGTGCAAAAGCGGCATACTTTAGGAATTTAAATGGTCTCTTTCACTTTGTGGTAAGTAAAGAAGTTACAAGAAGATGATGAAGATGAGAGGCAAGGTGTTGTGATTGGATGTTCATTGGAAATGTCATGTAAATTTAGGGAGGAGGGCATGCCAACTGGGTTTAGGGTCATTGCACAAGGTGGATAGTATCTTACAACATTGGGTAAAAAGATTTGTCACCATTTGCGCCATAGAGTAGCGTGATAAGTTCTATGAAGACTCTTAGTAGTGGTAGGGTTATGTTGAAGGAGGTTCTTGAGTTTGCTTTGAAGGTTTTTCTATTCTTCAACAAAACATTTATTAATAGCACATCCACTATTTCTTTGATTTCTAGCTCTAGAATTAGAGTATGGGAGGACATTTTTAGCAGTAATCCAAATATTGACTAATTTGAAATAGGAACTAAAGGCCCTATTTGGTTATTTCATGTATAGATGATAGTGCTAATAGTATGGTTATGGTTCTAAGATAGGGAGGGAAAGGGAGGCTTAGTTATATATCTATATAGATAGGTGTCAATTAGTATGATTGATTTCTCATCCCATTCAACTTCACTAATTATTTAAATTTTTTTTAATATCATTTAAAAGAGAAGTACACAATGTTGGTTTTTGTATTAAATTTACCATCTTAGCATAAAGTAGTTCTTTTTACATGCATTTAAGTACACAAAATCAAGAAAAAAATATATAAAAAACATAGTTATTTCAAAAAGCATTATCATTTGGATTAGATTCACTTGAACATTATAAATGCATAGAAAACACACAAAAAATAGTTTAATCTCATCATTTAATTTAATTTTACATTTCAATATCTAGTATAGTTTAAAGCATTTAGATTCAACATTAGATTAATTTTAAATTACTCATTTACGGCTTCAGTTCTTGTTGCACCTTGTGGGGTGGGGGTTATGTAAATGACATTGTTCTATCCATCCTAGAGTTACTCAAAAAACACAAGTCCATTTTGTATGTTGATATTGACATTCTTCATGGTGATGAAGTTGAGGAGGCTTTCTACAGAACAGATAGGGTCAGGATTGGCCTTAGATGGTCGAATTTGGCCCTGATAAATGTTGAAACGGACTATAACTAGCTAGGGTAGTTATAGCCATAGGGATGTGGAGCTTGTTGAGATCGGCAATTTGAAAAGAAAATGGGCTAAAGCCTAAAATGAACACCCATATCAAAATTTATGACCTTTGAAAGTTCTTGCATCATGTTGATAGTCTTCTATACAAATCTGGTGTCAAGATACACCATATACTTCTCTTGAGGGTTTCTGTTGCCAAGATGACAGGTTCATGCTTGAAGGGAATGGGCTAAAGCCTAAAATGAACACCCATATCAAAATTTATGACCTTTGGAAGTTCTTGCATCATGTTGATAGTCTTCTATACAAATCTGGTGTCAAGATACACCATATGCTTCTCTTGAGGGTTTCTGTCCCCAAGATGACAGGTTCATGCTTGAAGGGTTTTGTCTCTAGTGCACCAAAGTACTATAGTAATGCCACTAGCACTGAAATGTGGGTAGTATGGTTTGTTAATTTTCCAAAAGTGTCCTCTCTTTTGCCTTACGTGCTGTTTTATAATCCCAACAACCTCAATCATTGGTAATCAATCCTCAATTGGTGGCAGTTTCAAACAATTAACCTCCTTATTTGGTGGTAGTTCCAAAAATTAACTGATCACACATCCACCTTTAGTCCAATTCTAATTAAACAAGATAGGTGTGATTCCAAAACACACATGCAACACTTTATTCTAATATTTAACTATCTTACTAATAGACCAATCCTTCTCAATTACAGGACACAAAGACACAACCACTTAATAACTGAAGACTCAGCCACCTTAATTCAAACATAAACATTACTAACTACACGCTTATTCCTATCTAACTGTAGACAAATCACTTACTCAGTGTTACCAGTTAAAACGAGACATGACAAATCCACCCTTCTAGGAATTGCTTGCCCACAAGCAATGTAGTGTTGGATGTAAAAAAAATCTTGGTCTTTCCCAAGTACATCCTTTGCAAGTAGATTCCTCCAATGGACAAGGATCCCAAATCTCCATACAAGAGTAATTTTTTTTGGACTTGAGAGAAAGGAGCTTTGTGCCCTTTTCCACATATTGTATCTTTTACAATGCCAATCAAATGTTGCAAGCTTGGTCCAATTGTTGTTGACAGTTGAGGCTAAGAAACTTTTGCTGCTTCCTCAACTATGATAAAAGGTGAGGCTAACATCTTTAAGATATCTTGATGCATGTGATAGTGAACCCTAAGAAGTCCTTCACAAACTAGTCAGGCTCATACTCAACAATATACTCTTTTGTTTCTTGCTGCCTGTTCTGAATCATCAAATTCATACCTAAACTCGCATGCTAATGGATCCATCTTTTCAAGGCTTGAAAATTTGATAGATGTTTCTTGGACATTGCTAGAAACTACTGGAATATCTCTTTCGAATATTTAATTTTTGCATTCAACATGCAATGCTGGTTTTTGATTGTGTTCATCGAGAAAAACACTTTCCTGGTGTGAGAATTCATTTCTACTACCATCAAAAGCTGGAGCATTAAATTTGCTGCTTCAATTCCTTTTTGTTGTCTTTTTGGATACTATTTTGGCCTTTCTAGTTCTGAGCTTCTTGCCAAGTATCTCCAAGTAATTAACAAAAGAGATTATAGCTTTGAAATCTTTTACTTTACTTTGATACAACGCAAAGATTGTGTGTCTCCTTTGAAATGGTCGTGTCAGGTTCAGTTTCTTCATCCTTCTGTAGGAACATGGATTTGGTAGGCTTTGGAATGGGACTAACTGCTGGTTGTTTATTTTCTATTGACCTTCCCTCTTTTTGGGTGTTCTTGCTAAATCTAGAGTTTGAAATTGAATGCTACTTTGAAGCTGCAACCTTTTTTCCAATAGCTTGGTAATTTTCTTTTGGTTCCTCTGAAATTCCCTTTAGTGTATCTTGAAAAAGATCTGTTCTCTTTCCTTTTGTCAGAGGTCTCAAAATTCCTTCCATGATTCATAGGTTGGTAGGATATTAAAGTATTATTGTAATATTTAATGGTCATCTTAGCTTTTAGTTAGTCGGTAGTTTACTTTCAGTTAACTTAGTTTACTTCAGTTAGCTTTTAGCAACTTCCAGTTATTTACTTTAGTTCTCTTTAGTTAACGATTGTTTCTTTTTAGAAACATCATCTTGTACTTTATTATATAAGGAGTATTCCTCTCCTTTGTAAATATCGAAGATCAATTATCATTTCATGGTATTAGAGCCAAGGTCTCAAGGTCGAGCCCTGCGGAGTGTGGTGGGTTGTAATGTCCTGTGCGTGAAGGGCTAAACCCCGACATATGTCCTAACCTGTCGTGCTGGAAAGCATGTACTTGATAGCCAGATGGTGGAGCTCCACAACCATGTGTCCACTGTGCTCGTGGCTTCATGCCTTCACCTCTGAGGCTGGTGGGATGCAAACCTCACCCTTACCACCCTGGCAAGCACCGCAAGCACCATGTGTTTGCTGCTGAATCTCAAGTAAGCCTTCTACCAAATTCTCTTGAGCCAGTTGAGAGAGGTAGGCAATGCTAAGATTCCCATATGGTTGATGCCACAAAGAGTATTGATAGATGCAAATTTGTACGTCAAGAACAGTGGCAATGATATCATCCTTCTTGTCATCTATGTGGATGATATCATCATTACTGGTAGTAGGTTACATTTGATTGAATAGATCAAGTCGAATTTGTGTCAGGCGTTTGAGATGACGTAGTTGGGTCTCCTACACTATTGTTTGGGTGTAGAAGTTTGGCTAACAGGTGGTGGTATCTTTGTTTCTCAGTCAAAGTATGCTAGGAGTTTGGTGGAGAAATTCAGGATGGAAGATTGCAAAATCTCATCCACTCCTGTGGAGGATGGGCTGAAACTTTCAGCCAAATCAAACTCACCAGTGGTGAATGAGTCCTGCATTTAGGCAACTAGTGGGCAGCCTTATCTATCTTACTACCACTAGGCCTATTTTAGTTTTGCTGTGAGCTACATTTCTCGTTT
>VDFB02047397.1:124685025-124838249 GCA_007258455.2 Sequoia sempervirens
CCCTTTCAAAAGGAAAATTTATGACATTATACGCAGTTCCTTTCATCCTCAAGCAATTTTCCAAATTCTTGTCTAGTTTGTTTCTTAACTTTGATTTCAAAAACCCCAATGTACTAAAAACTCTCTCATCCTCCAGTGACCCCAATATCATTGTTTGACATAAATCAACAAGTTTGAAATATTTTGATAATGAACCACACAATATTTCACTCTGACCTAAGCTTGTCCAAACCTTTTTTATTGATCCTGGTTCAAAGGTCTTGTCCTTGCCCATGGATTTATACTGGTCCCTCATAGCTATTGCAAAACTCCCACATTGTTTTCTAAGCTTAGCTTCATCTAAAATTCCTTCTATTTTCTGCTCATTGTATTTTACAGTTCTCAAAAATTGTTTGATCAAGATTTTTACCTAAGCATGAAAAAATGTGGGGTTATCTCAGTTTTCCCAAAATTGAGGATACACAATACTCATGGCTTCAAGAATTTTAATGTCGAGGGAATCTTTCATGAATCTCTGAGGAAAGATATTTTTCAATTTCCTTCAAATTATCACCAACAGGTTTAACAATTCCTTAAAAATCTTCCTAGTTAACAGCTACTTCTCTGCTATAGCGCCTGGTTGTCTTACATTGGTACATTTGTATCTCATATCCACGTACATAGATGCATAAGTTCCCACTTGCATTAAAATGTAAATAATTATCAAGATCATTCAAATCAGTAATTTTCTGCCACATGAAATAATTTGGGCTATCTTGTGTTAGATCTAGATATAGATGATCAAGGACCAAGCATGTAAGTTTACGTAGATTGGCATATTCATTAATATACATAGTTCTATCTTGGGATTTCTTCACAAGCTCGTTCATCACATCCAACATGGGGAGAAGACTAGTTAAATTCAAGAGTTTCTTTATATCGCTAAACCTAGTATGTAAGAGGTCAAGAGCTTTGTCTACTGTGTTGTGATGCTCGTACATCACTCTAATCAAAGATTGATATTCTAAAAGAACTCGTTGCACTGGTCCATGCAGGGAGATCCATCTAGTATCAACATCCTTGAGAAGCTTGTTTCCTGGTGTTATTCCCTCAGCAAAATTTTGAAATTCTGTAAAAATTTTAGGACTTCGGCAGAAGTATGCGTGGATCTTGCAAACTAGATTTTTGAATTTTGATACTGTAGGAAACTTGCTAACAATTTTGAATGCTAAATTCATTTTGTGGGCCATGTAGTGAATGCCAAGCATGTATGGTGCACAAGTAGTTTGTAAATTTTTGCAAACACCAGTCCTTTAGCCTTGCATCACTGTAGCTCCATCAACTCCTACACACACCAATTTTTTTGTAATTGTCAACTCATCCATACTTGCAATTTCATTCAAATATTTTTTGACTAGTTCAAATATATTTTGCGATATTGAATTGTTCTTCATTTTATGAACACAGAGAAGATGAGCTTGGAAAACATGTTGTACAATATACAAATGCATAAAGACCCAAGAAGTATTTTCTACCATAGTAACTTCATCTAAAGATAATGCAATGAAATTTGACTCTTTTACTTTATCCTTTAAATCTTCCTTTTCCATTGTAGCAAGATAGTTTTCCCAATCCCATCTAGTGTTTACTGACCAATGTGAGTAGGGATAGTGAGGAACATTCAAATAAGGTAATAAACTAGAATATTCTGGGTAGTCTATCATAGGATGCCCTCTGGACAAAATATGAAAAACAACACTCATCTGAATAGCTTTTGATGGATTTTCTCCTTCCATTGCTTTTCCAAATTGAGCCTCAAGTGTATCTTTACATACAGCAATGTTCGACATTCTTTTTTCATGCTCTTCATAGTCCACGGCATACCTAACATGAAGACATTCTTCCTTTGATTTCCATCGTAAGATTGATTCTTCCTTTCCCTCTATGATTTATTTTTCATAAACTTTATCGATATGCTTTTCTATAGTGTCAATCTAAATAGCTGCAACATCTTGGCTCTTCCACATTTCCAACTTCAAATCTTACATTTGGCCAATGTTGCCTTTTCATTATCGTTTGCATTGCCAATCCCCACTGGTACCATGAATGGGTATTTTGACAACCAACCAAGTTGAAAACTCCTTGTCATTTCCCAGTCGCACCCCCTTTTTGGTTTATTTTTCCTTTTCTTTCTACCAACATCATCATCCTCATCCAATTCAATTATCTCATTCTGGCTAATTGGGCCCAGGATATCACTTGGAACATCTTCTATAGTATTGCTATCCTGATTTGATACATTTTGATTGAAATCAATGACAATCTCAACTTGACCTTCCGCTAGCGGTGAGGTATTGGGAATGTACCAATATTTGGTGGAACAGTTGATGATGTAGCTCCATCTTGACCTGATGGATCAGAAGCTTTGGAAATTCCAAAGTAAGACTGTATGGTACATCTAAGTTTTGGGCATTTTGATGGCCTCCCAGTCTCTTCACCACTCTAAAGAGCAACAAGAGTCTCTTCACCACCCTGAGGAGCAGCAACAGTCTCTTCACCACCCTAAGGAGTGGTAGGAGTCTAAGGAGTGATAGAAGCCTTACCACCCTAAGGAGCGGAAGGAGTTTGAGAAGCGGTAGAACTCTCTTCACCACCCCGAGGAGCGGCAAGAGCCTTACCACCCTGAGGAGCGGAAGGATTCAGAAGTGGCAAGAGTCTCTTCACCACCCTGAGGAGCGTCAAGAGCCTTACCACCTTGAGGAGTGGAAGGAGTCTAAGAATTGGTAGGAGTCTCTTCACCACCCTAAGGAGCAACAGGAGCCTTGTCCTTGCTGCTCAAGTTGCTCAACATATTGATCTCTAATTCGCTTGACATATTCATCTCTCACTTCAAATAAAACTAGAAAAAAATGTCTTCTTGTTTAAGGATAGAGAATAATAATATAGATCCCATTACCTACTCAATGTCATCTTCAAGAATAAAGCAAGAATGGAAAAGAGATAAAGAAAACTTATTATTATAACAAATAACACTATGAAGAAATGATCACTCGAACCTTTAAGTCTACGTTTTCAGCTTTGGCTAACTTCTGAATAAATGACACTTTCGATTGTATTTATATATGGTCATGGAATGGATTAATAATAAATTTCATATCAAATTCAATACCATGGAATACAATATAATTTTTTTGGCTTTTCCTAAACTTAGTCGCTAGTCCTAAGAGTTATATAACCTTGTCGCGGAGCTCTAAATTTTCATAACTTTGTGATTCCCCGACTTGGTTGATGGTTAACTTTTTTGAGTTGCAAGTCTTTCTTGGTCATCTTTCTACTTGGTGGGTTAGAGGTTTCGAAAAATTCAAAACTTCAAAGTTTGATTCTAACTTCTAAGGTTCACTTTGTTGAAGCAAGAATGGAAAAGAGATAAAGAAAACTTATTGTTATAACTAATAACACTATGAAGAAATGATCACTCACCTTCTAAGTCTATGTTTTCGGCTTTCGCTGACTTCTGAATGGAGAAGTAGAACCTCAACCAAATAAAATGTGTAAGAATAAATGACACTTTCGATTGTATTTATATCAATCCATGATTCCATATTTGGAAAATTCCGCGAGATTTTTAAATGGTATATTAAAAATTTGGTGAATCTTATGTGCTTATACAACGATACGTTGTAATTTTCAAGGCAAAATGTGTCCTCAAATGTAATTATTTTTTAATGTTATTGGCGAAATAGGTCCTCATAAGCAACTATTTATAAATTTTAGTTGGCGATATGGGTCTTCGCAAGAAACTATTTGTAAATTTTAATTGGTGAAATGGGTCCTGATCTACAATGTTGTTTTAATAGTATTGGCGAATATATAGGTGTTTTATTAAATGCTTCCAGGATTCTAGGTGAAAATATTAGTCGGTCTAATTAAAACACATAGTTTGACAATGGCAAATGTGTTGCTTAAATATGCCTCATAAAAAAACTCATTGGCGAATGGACATGCATTGGACCTATACTTTGTAAAATCCAAGTGATTTGGACACCCTGTTTAGAGCGATAATTCGCCAATTTCAACTTGGCTGACTCCTAGAATTCGCCAATTAGTGAAGATTCGCCACTAAAGTTTCCCCTGCATTAATCAAAATAGAATACTTAAGAGAAGTGACACATGATCTAATTAAGTTGAAAAATTTACCTTTGAAACCAAATTTTTCAAGAACAACAAATAGGAAATTCCAAGAGACCCGATCATAAGCTTTAGAGATATCCAATTTCAAAGCCATAGAGATATCCAATTTCAAAGCCATACCATGTTTCTTGTTGTGATCCATAGAATGAAGCATCTCATGAGTATAAATAGTTGCATCCTAAATTTGTCTTCCTTGGACAAACCCTTTCTAGCTAACAACAATCATTTTATTCAAGACTAACTTTAATCTATTAACCATAATCTTAGAGTAGATCTTATAAGTGGTGTTACATAAATTGATAGGTCTATAGTCATTCATTGAGTCAGCTTCATTAGTTTTAGGGATAAGTGCAATAAAGGTGGAATTCATCTGATTTAAAATCTTTCCCAACCTAAAGAAATCCCTAACAACATTGAACAAATCAGAGGAGACAATATCCCAATAGGCCTGGAAGAAACTTGGACGAAAGCCATCCAGCCCTGGCGCTTTGAAGACACCAAAAGAGAAAACAACCTCCTTAGCTTCACTCATGGAAACAAATTTAAACATTTCATTTAAATCCTCCTCCATAATAACATTAGGGATCACCTGGAGAAATTCATCCAATTTAGAATTATCAACCTTAGGTATTTCCCGAAAATTTGAAAAAAAGGAAACAACCTCCTTAGCAATGTCCTCCTCTTTGTCAATTCTAGTCCCATTTGAAGTAACTCAAAATCTGATCATGTTTCTTCCTCTATGTTTTAAGGTGGATTGATGGAAAAACTTAGTGTTTTTGTCCCCTTCCTTGAACCATTGAATTCTCAATTTTTTTTCTAGAAGACTTCTTCCATTTTATTTATTGTATACCATTAATATATGAGGTTCCTTTCTTGGTTACAAGTCTCTTCATCCTTAATTCCTAGCTCCATTAGGTCTTGGATCTCTTTAAGTTTCAAGCTTAAATCTTTTTTAGTGGTAAAAATGTTCTCAAATGAATACTTATTCCATCACTTGACTTTCTCTTTAACCCTTTTCATCTTCTAATCTAATCTATACATGGGTGTACCATCACAAGGAGCTTTCCATCACTCTTCCACCAAGGATTTAAAATCCGGATGTAGGTACCACATTATTTCATATCTAAAAGGATAGGGACCTTTAGCCATTTTTTCATCCCAATCCAGAAGGAGCACAGTATGATTAGAACGTGTTCTTAGGGAAGTAGAAAGGGAGAGATTCTAAAAAATGTTCCAATTGGAGGACACAAGAAACCTGTCCAACTTCACCTGAATCAGATGACTACCCTGTCTCCTATTTGTCCAAGTAAAAAGAGAACTATTCAAAGGAACATCCATTAACCCCACCACATTAAGAAATCTCGATAAGTCCATCATGCTATTAGAGAAATTAGTAAGACCTCCACTCTTTTCTTAAGGGTACAAAGGGGAATTAAAGTCCCCACCAAGCATCCAAAACTCATCCTTCCTATTAGTAATAACACCTTCTAGAAAATTTCAAAGATCAAGCCTATCCAGTCTTGAGTTAGGACCATATCTATTTACATGTTCCACTTGATCGAGGTAATAACATCTTTCATAGAAACAATTAGACAGTTCTTATTGTAAAAAATTAGCCTTCCATCAAGTCTAGAAGGGAACCAACAAGTAGCAATTCTCCTAGAGGCCCCTTCAACATCACTAACCTCAAAACTAGCACCAGGCCAAAGCCATTTTATCAACTTCTCAAAATTTTCTCTTTTCATTTTGGTTTCTTGAATTAAAAGGACATCAAGTTTAACATCAGCCACATAGGCTTTTAACAATGTTGTTTATAGGGGGCATTTAGCCCCCTTACATTCCAAGACAATAGATGGATTGAGACAAAAAAGGAAAAGCAGTATCCCTTTGATACTACACTGAGAGGGAGAAGATCCCCCCTTACTTTTTTCTCGCTTTACTTCTAGCCAGGAAGTCAAGAGTTCTTTGCTTACCATCCACCACATCTCTTATTGTTTCTTTGATCCTTGACTCTTTTAATTGTGTTCTGCCCACTTTTATATTCCCTCCTACATTTGGTTTCTTCTTTTTCCATGATTTTGTATTTATCCATTCCTCATCAACCATCCCCTCCTTATGAGGGGAGCCAAAATTCATCAAAATTTTCTTGCTTCCATCTTTACCTTCCAACTCAATCTTATCTTATGGTGTATGAATATCCCTCAAACCCAGTTTTATCACAGGGGGCTCAAGAGAGGAGGTTAATAACTTTTCCATCTGATTGACAAACTCTCCATCGTCCAAAGGTTCATTTTGTTGTTCCTGGTGTTTTGAAACACCTCCCTTCAGTTCATTTGATGGTTGTAATAGGTTATCCCTCTTTTTGTTACCATTTTGTGATTTAAGATACTTTTCTAAGGAAGGCGAAGTATTAAATCCAACAACAATCCCCTCAGAGAGAACCTTATCATTATTAGTTTAACCATTGGAGCATCCACATTTAGGTTTTGTTCTTCATTTTCAATCACATTTTCATAAATTGGAGTGAAAGGTACCTTTATTAGATTCATTGGAACTACATTTTTCAATGAAGAGCCCTCTAAGACTCTTTGTTGAGGCTTTTATAGGTTGAAGTGAGGCCTTGTTACAAACATCCTATAAATGACCAAATTTATTGCACCCTTGGCAGAAGACCAACACTTTCTCATATTACAACGGCTGGACCCATCTACCAAATCTTGATTTTAATGTCACCGAGGTAGGAAGAACTGTGTTAATATAAACATTCACACACATTTTTGGCATAAACCAGTCTAGTCTTGAGAAGGGTAACCTTATCCACCATAACCAAGATGCCAAATGAATCAACATTACCCTTAAAGGCATTAGGATGCCAAAATTCCAAAGGCAACCTAGGGAGCCTAACCTAGGTGGGGGAAAATTTACCTAGGTTGGCAGAGGCATCAAACCCTGGTTTCCACTTGCAAAGGGACAAAATATTCTTGAACCATAGATTTTTGGGTTTCTTATGGACTTCTCTAACTCTTCTAGGGTTTTTCACCTAAAAGGAGAGAGATAGTACCCAAAAATGCTAAGGGTTCATTCAAATTTATGTTATGTATGATGTCATTTAAGTTAAATGAAGTGAACAAAAAGGTTGTTAAATGATTTAAATGAATGAATTTGAATGCAAAACTAAGATTTTAACTATGTTTGAAAACACGTTGTGATATGCAAACAATTAACTAAATGAAGAAATAATGCAAAACATAAAGAAATGAGATGAAATATAGTGCACCTGGGAAATTTTTATGAATTTGGAATGTCATGGATGCTGACTGAAATCATTAAAATTTCACAGTGGGATTCATTCGCCTAGGGTGGTAGATTAGTCCACTACTAGTGAAAAATTAACCAGAATTGGTTTCCCCGACTTTGGGATTCCACAAAATTTTTTGAGTCTAAAGATTTGGGACTCATTCACTAATTGGTGAATGGATCCCTCAAGGTACTAAAATCAGAGACAACTCCTACAACACAGTTGGAAAATAACTGATAATTGGGTTCTCGAAGTCTAATTCCGTAGGAAGCAGGAACAAAACCAACTACTCAAGCTTGAAATATGAGATAAGTTTGGAAAGCACCCTGGATTAGGCTTTGTTTACACCCGTCAGCACAACATCCAGAAAGCTTGTTAAATCGCATGCCCCTAGGTCTACAAAACCCACAGCCTGTGACAAGGAGAAAAAATGGTTGGGGTCGATAAATAAAGAGTTTCATGAAGTAAATGAAGGTCGACCCACTGAAATCAAACCATAATGAAATAATGAAATGAAAGAAGTGAAATTAAAATATCTTTTTAATAATAGCTATCAACAAGACCATGATGTCGTCAGAAAGTGAGTATCCATTGGATGGCTCAGGAGACAACCGGCAGTTCGTAGGCTGGCAGATGAAAGATAGCGGGTATGATGTATGAATATTGGAGAATTATGGGAGATGTAAAATGAGGTGAAAATCACATATTTATACAATCTTGTGCCTTAGTTAACCATTCATACCTCATCACAGACCGACATCAAGTGTTTTTGAATATAAACCTAAAAGGAATATTTAAAAATTTTGAATTTGGAGCCAAGGGGGACTCATTCGCCACCCATGGTGAATGGGTCCCACCTAGGACCTGAAAATAGGTGTCAGGAGTTAAGTTGTATTTAATGTTGTTTGTCAGGCTTACATTCAAAAATACACTTAATTAAGACATATGAGGGCATATAGGGACCAAATAAAGCATGAGAAAGGGATAAATAGTGAGATTGTGCCTAGAAAAGCGTGAAATCTTGTTATAAGACTTTACAACACTTCAAAATAGGACTTGATTATGAATAAAAAGGTGATTTTTAGGTGAATTATAATAAATAGAGTCTAGAAGAATGTAGAAATGTCTTACAACACTTCACAACACCTTCACAAGATGTCATTATTTGAATTTTAGTACCTAAATATGCATGTTCAAGCCATGTTGTAACATAAAATTAGAGCAAAAGAGATCAAACACTATGAAACAAGACCTAAAAGGCCATAAAAATGACAAGGGGCCATTTTTCTATGACACAATTCTTAAAGCTTCTATTGAAAGCCCAAGGTCCTCCCATGAGAACCCTTATCATATGTTTAGGAATAACAAAGGTGAATAGAAAAAGACCTTTAGGCATAACACTTATGGAAACACCACCCTTGAGATTCCAAGTGTTAGAGGCCCACTTACGTACCTGATCAATATTAGGACGGCTAGCAAAGAATTTTCCAACCAAAGACAACTTCAATCCATCAAAAGCATCATTCAAGATCACATCTAAGATATCCACTTCATCCCCTTCTACAGTGTAGAAAGCAAACAAAAAATCCTGGGGCACCTTTGATGAAGCCTTTCCGCCAACAAGCTTTTCAACAAAAGAAACTGGTTTCTCACTGGAAAACAACTTGTCCTTACCCCCAAGAGAAGAAACATGCCCGTTTGAATCCCCAGGACAAGGAATATGTGAAGCTCTCGACGTACTTTTAGTCCCCCCAAAAGGCGAAGGGAAGGAAGCAAAATTCTTGGAAGGAGCAAAGTTCACGAGTGGGGGAGCCTTGATGGGGCCCCCACCAGGCTGATTCATCAGGAAATGCAAAAAGCTCAGAAATTTGAAAAAAGGGGTGCGCGCAGAAAGCTCAATTTTGCTATCATGTTATTTCAATATATGTTTCAGGTTTTGTGCAATAATTTTGTGATGTAATTTGATGCAAACATGGTGATGAAGATGTGGTATATAAAGTATTGATTGGAGTGAATGTGTAGTGGTGTCTGGTGTAAAGCCTTGGCAATTAATGTGTAGTTTTGGACTATTGCGATTGCTAACCTGAACCTCCAACATTAACCCCTGAATTTTACCCATTCATTGTTCGGTATTTATGAATAATGAAATTGTTATAACTACACCCAAATATTGACATATATAAATCTGTATATATATATATATGTATATATATATGTATGTATGTATATATGTGTATATATATACATATACATCTATATGTATATGTGTGTGTATATGTATATATGTATATATATAGATACTCACACACATATCTATATATACAATATACATATATATAAACACATACATATATATAGATACAAACATACATATATATTTATATGTGATGTTTCAAGTGGTTGGGGCCGATGGTGGATTATTTCCTACAGTTTTTTGGAGTAAAATGATTACTTCCTACTCTCCATTTCACCGCATGCTCACAGTCTGGTAAACCCTCCACGATTTCATGATCTTGTGTGAAAAAATGATGAGGCATCTCACGTGTTTGACCATATATCTACATAAAATAATGCATTTGTCTACTTGGACCTTTTTCTTAATAACCCATGTCTATTTGTATGCATTCATATAATTGTATGCTTGGACCTACTGATTGTATTCATTCATATAATTGTATTCTTAATATCTCAAGATTGTGTTGCCATTTGAATACCATAGAATACATCTGAATTTTGGAGCTAATCTTGATATGCATAGTTATATATATATATATATATATATATATATATATATATATATATATATATATATATATATATATTCATCTATACATGTAAAAATGTATAGTGTGTATGAATCTGTTTATATATGCCAACTAATTATAGTAGAAGACATCTTCATTTTGGAGCTACTCTTCATATGTATACATACATACATACTTTTTTCCAAGATAGCATTTGTTTTACAACATTTTTTTTTATTATAGATGATTAGTTTTTTTCAAGATAATACAACATTTGTGTTTTATTGGTGAACATGTTGAAATTTTATTTGACTTTTACAAATAATTTATGTTTTTAGATAAATGAATATTTAAGGATTAAACTATTTTTATTTTTTATTTTTTGGTAGGTTTGAAATTGATATTTAAATATGATTTTAGATAGATGAATTTGGGAATTGAACTATTTTTAATTTTATACAATTATTTCTTGCTAAGTTTGAAATTGATATTTAAATGTGTTTTTAGATAGATGAATTCATAAATTAAATTAATTTTAATTTTATATAATTATTTTTGGTAGGTTTGAAATTGATATTTAAATGTGTTTTTAAATAATTGAATTTAAAATGTATATGAAAAATAAAATCAATTTGTAATATAAAATAAATTCACTCAAATAAAATAGTTTCAAATTGATGGATGCATTTATGATATTTGCACATATGAAATCAATAAATTAATTTATATCAACTTATTCTAATTAAATATTAATTAAATGTTCAGTCCAATTTTACTTGAAAAATCAATCAATAAAATAGTAATACAATTTTAAAAAATATATAAATTAAATTTTTTTTTGACAATTTAAATTTTTCATCAAGTGAATATTTAAATGAACAAACTATCACAAAATATGACAGGTAGGAGTGGCCGTGAAACCTGCAACGTACGATTTAGAAACTAGGTTGCACGAACATAACTATGGGTAACTAGGCTAGCACATCTCCCTTATTTACCTCGCCGAAAAAACATTCGTTTTCGATAAGAGCGGTTCAAGAACAGTCCCCAATAGAAAGAGCGAAGCCGATGAAGGTGGTGCGGTGTCTCTCAGGGTTGTGGTGTCTTCCAAGGGTGGGCCATCCTTGGTTTGCCCTGCTTTTAATCTGCCATTTAGTTCGCCATAAAACTAGCATCTTTTACCATTTTTGTGAAAGCCCAAATTCTACAAATCTTCTTTACCCGAGTTGAAGTAGAACTCTGATTGCTTGCTATGTGCTGGCAGTATCTAGTCCCTAAAGATAGATCTATCTTTTTTAGGTACATGGAGTGATCGCCTATTTCGTCTCTCCTCGTCCCCTGCTGAGAGAAGCTAAAAATTTGTGGGAAGAGGAGGATCAGCCAGTGCCATGGAAGGAGAAGGCAAGGATGGTATTATTGATGCTGATTTGAAGGAAGCTCTACTAGCCAAGGAGAAGGATAAAAAGAGGCAAAGGCTGAGGCTGAGCCGATCTATGTCCACTAACAAAACATCACAGCTTGCCATCGTGGGATCCAACGTTTGTCCTATCGAGAGCTTGGATTACGAGTATGTTTCTTTGTACTCCTTCATTTCTTCTTTTTCTTCTTTCTTCAATCTTGCCCATACCCAATTTCACCATGGGGTACAAAAACAGAGTCGAATAAGATCTGGGTGGTTTAACCCAAGCTCCTTGCAAGTCAAGTAATGGTTTTGTTGCCACCCAGCTCTGAGGTTAATCATTTCCCCCTCTGTCCCCACCCCTTGCGCCCCGCGCCCCGCGCCCCACCCTCTCTCTCTCTCTCTATCCCTCTCTCTGCTCTTGGATCCACTTTGAGCATCATACATCCAGTATGCTGTGATACACATTTTCTTCTTAATTTAAATTACTGGAATTTGAAGGTAGGCAAAGGAGATAAATCCGTAGGTTTAAACTGAATGCCCACAGTTTATCTTAGACCAGTTGTTGTATGCGTATACACCACTACAATGCCTTGGAGAGCTATTCAACGCCCACTTGAGGCCATCGATAGAAGAATACTTTTATCAGTTGGACCGTTCCAAAAGAAAAACCCTGTGTGATTTGCATTTGGCTACTAATTTCCTAATCTCAACATCTAGCATGTTAAATGCTGCAGCAGCTTAAGGTGGTTTCCTTTACAATTGCACAGGATTATCGAAAATGATCTCTTCAAGCATGATTGGCGTGGCCGGACACGAATCCAAATATTTCAGTATATAGTTCTGAAATGGACTTTGGCGTTTTTGATAGGCCTTTCAACTGGATTGGTTGGTTTCATCATTAACCTTGCAGTAGAGAACATTGCTGGGGAGAAATTTGTAATAACCAACAATTTCATGATAGATGAAAGGTAGAAATCTCTTTATGATTTCCCTCTGGATCGATTATTCTCTTGTTATGTTCAATGAATTATTCAATGACTTCAATTTTTTTGTACCTCTGTCTGTATTATGCACGGTTCTTTACAGTTTGGATGCCCTTAATCCTACAGGAAGTCACAGAGATGCAATGTTTTAGTGCAGGTATGCTGTTGCATTTGGAGTATTTGCAGGTTCTAATCTTGTTCTAGTTGCATTCGCAGCAGTGGTTTGTGCTTATATTGCTCCAGCAGCTGCTGGATCTGGTATACCTGAAGTTAAAGCCTATTTAAACGGGATTGATGCTCCAGGAATTCTTTCACCAACCACACTAATTGTGAAGGTATACATTGACAAAATATGTGTCTGTCTGAACAAAGAAATGTATTCATACCCCCTACTACAGAGATTTCGTAGGGTAATCAAATTTATTGTAATACTTCATTGAAAGAGGGTACTAGAAGACTGAGTTTTCCACCTCTATGGATTCGACTACGAGCTTCTTCACAACCCTAAAACAATTTTGCCGATTATTGTTTTAAGTTATATCTTATATGTGATCAAGAGTCCCTCAAGTCGATAATGCTATATTTAATGCCATCAATTGTCATTGTTATAGTCCCTGAGAACTGAATGACTTGAGTAGCATAAATTATGATATTTGTTGATGTACATATCGATGAAAAAGGGTTATATTATCTTGAAATCTTACCTTCCTTGAAATCACCACTGTTCCTTGGTGCAAGTGATTGAATTTTGAATTCATCTGTTTTAGCATTTGGGAGAGATTTTTAACTGGATTTGTCTTTATCTGCAGATATTGGGTAGTATTGGTGCAGTGGCTGGTTCCTTATATGTGGGTAAGGAAGGGCCTTTAGTACATACTGGAGCATGCATAGCATCACTTCTGGGACAGGGTGGCTCCAAACGGTACCATTTAACATGGAGATGGCTGCGGTATTTCAAAAATGACAGAGATAGGCGTGATCTAATCACGTGCGGATCTGCTGCAGGAGTAGCTGCTGCATTTCGTGCCCCTGTGGGTGGGGTTTTATTTGCCCTTGAAGAAGTATCATCATGGTATGTCTAGCTATTTTGTTTAAGATTTTAATTGGGATAATTTGCCCTGGCCCTGTTAATTTGAAGTCACAAAGAGACAGACACTTGATGAGGACAATTGCGAGTAGCCAAAGTTATTGAACATTTTGCATGTCCTCCTTACAGAGTTGATTATATGTATTGATTATTATCTATTATAATATTTGGTAAGATTGACCATAATCTAAATTTAAGTACTCTAATTCTTGTCTAGGAATTAAGAGAACTGATATTCTTATGAACTTGTGTTGGTAAAGGCTCTGACAGAATTCCATTGTTCAGGTGGCGGAGTGCTCTTCTTTGGAGAACGTTTTTCACAACAGCAGTGGTTGCAGTGGTTCTACGGGCACTCAAAGATTTCTGTAGCGGTGGAAAGTGTGGCCTGTTTGGAGAGGGCGGCCTTATAATGTTTGATGTTAGTTCAGTTAAAATTTCCTACCATGCTGTGGATCTTCTGCCTGTGGTAATCCTTGGAGTTGTTGGGGAATTGCTTGGTAGCCTTTTTAACTACCTTCTGGACAAGATCTTGAGAGTTTATAGCCTCGTTAATGAGTATGTGATTCACACATTATTTTATTTTTGTCAATCTGGATGATATGATTTCCAATAAAATCTTTGGGTTTGACAATGAATCAAGCAAGTCCGTGTATTCAAATTTTCGATCGGTCACTTTCTTTGGCTGCTATATTAATATTTTCTTGCTCTAAATATGTGTCCTCTATCATGGTTTTGCCTGCTTGTGGCTTCTAGTTTTATCCTATTGAGTTATCTTGAAATTGCATTTGTTGTACATCGTATTGATAAGTCAGGCTATAGTTGCATGCAAAGCAATGCTTACCTTTCTGTGTTCTCTTTGTTTACATTTCGGATCTCCTCTGTAAATATTGGCATTCGGAAGTTTTCCAATGCAGAGCTTACAATTCTGTGATTTTTTGTGGTACTCATGGCTCTTTTACCTCGGCTTCTGTTTTTCTGCTTCAGGAAGGGACCTTTTTTCAAATTACTACTTGCATGCACAATCTCTATCATTACTTCTTCTTGCTGCTTTGGATTACCATGGCTTGCAGAATGCACACCATGCCCAGAAGGAACAGAGGAACAATGCCCCACAAAAGAGCGATCAGGGAATTATAAGCAGTTCCAGTGCCCAGATGGCTATTACAATGATCTAGCAAGCTTGATTTTCAATACAAATGATGATGCAATTCGGAATCTCTTCAGTTCAGGGAATCCGCATATTTTCCAGCACTCCTCAGTGCTAATGTTCTTTGGTGCCATGTATATACTTGCCCTATTTACATATGGAATTTCAGTTCCTGCTGGTCTCTTTATACCAGTGATCTTGACAGGTGCCACTTATGGTCGATTTACTGGCATGCTGATGGGAACATCATCAAATCTTGACCAAGGTCTTTTTGCAGTGCTTGGTGCAGCTTCCTTTCTTGGTGGTTCAATGAGGATGACAGTTTCATTGTGTATCATCCTTTTGGAGTTAACCAACAATTTATTGATGCTTCCTCTTGTCATGCTGGTTTTGCTTATATCCAAGACAGTTGCTGATGCTTTTAACAGTGGTGTCTATGACCAAATTGTTCACATGAAGGGGTTTCCATACCTTGAAGCATACGCAGAACCCTATATGAGGCATTTAACAGCGGGTGATGTTGTCACAGGTCCTTTAGTCACATTTTCTGGAATAGAAAGGGTTGGAAATATTTTCCAGGTCTTGAACAACACCAAGCACAATGGATTTCCGGTAATTGATGAACCCCCATTCACAGAGGCACCTGTTTTATGTGGTTTAGTATTGCGTTCACATTTGCTTGTTTTGCTGAGGAGAAAGGAGTTTCTCCCATCAAGGACACGTTGCGATGCAGATCTACAACAATATACTTCTGTGGACTTTGCAAAACCTGGTTCAGGAAAAGGCTTCAATGTTGATGAAATAGTTTTGAGTGCAGAGGACATGGATATGTATGTTGATCTGCATCCATTTACAAATGCATCTCCATACACAGTAGTGGAAACCATGTCATTGGCAAAGGCACTTGTTCTTTTTCATCAGTTAGGTCTCCGTCACCTTTGTGTGCTTCCTAAGACTTCTGATGTAAGCACATTCCTTAATCTTTAGTTTGTTTTGCTTAGAGTGATTTTTCTTTTCTTCTACTTTCTTTGCTGCTTCTCAACAGAAAGCACTTTCAGTCTTATATTGTATTTCTTCTTTTGGCATTGCATTGCAGAGATCTCCAATTGTTGGCATATTAACGCGCCATGACTTTATGCCGGAGCATGTTCTTGGACTGCATCCACATTTGAAACAGAGCAAATGGAAGAGATTGCGTCTGCGGCCATCACTGTTGACTAGCATGACTAGAAGGCCTCCTTCAGCTCAAAACTTAGACATCTGATATATCATTGAATGTGCAAGAGGATATGATAAGTGTGCCTTAGGATTGCAATTCTTTTGTGCAGCATTTGCTTGGGACTATTCTTGACAAGATGCAATATCAATTATAGTCTTGAGCAGTTAAATATTTTCTATAGATTATAAATTGTTATCTTTGTGAGATCATGTAGCTTCGAGAGAAATTAGGGCATTGCTCTGGTAGGACAGTCTCACCTCTTTTCCATATTTGGGGATCTGACATGTTCTTTATTTCTGTCAATATCAATTCCTGTAGTATATTAGTGAAGTTAATGGAAGCATTAGTATTCTCACCATTGTGATCACCTTGTCATCACGATATATGTAGCCTAGAGTGGATGCGCAAATTTCAAGTTTCATCACTTGTCTGAAAAATATTGAAATTAGGCCTTTTGTTATGCCTAATAATTCAAGAGAGTAATTTTTACTTAAATCATTCCATTTGTATTCTTGAGTTAAACATAGCAAAGACAAAATGTATAATTTCCACATAAGATTGAGTCTACTTCACTGAGTAATGTCCAAAATCCTTTCCCAGGTTGTGGATAATAAATGGAATTTTTTGTGTATATACTTAAATTGACCAAGTATTTTTTACCATGCAAACATAATAAGGACATGTTGATTGAAACAAAGAATGAGTTTCCTTTTCTGCCCTGGCTATCTGTCTACTATAAAAGCGCCAATTTGGCCTTCTTGCTATTATCTGTTTAATAGTCTCTCTAAGGAAACTGGTTACAATGTTGTTTGGACTACATCCACGGGCTGAAAGCTCCTCCCTGTTGCCACTGTTCTATGGTGGCTTAAGTTCTCTAAAATTCACTGTACGTGCATTTTGGTAAATAAAACAATCTTTGACAAGGGAAATAACCTACAAAATATTTGGATTCGAAAGCTGGTTCTGTGTTTCTATTTTGAATGAATGAATGATTTTTAATGACGTCCATGAGACCATCAACTTATGGGACCGAGCGTCGAATCTTTAACCATTTTCAAGTTCTTTTCAATGACCGCCCTCCTATTATAGATCTTGACCAAGAAGCCAGCAGTTTTGAGGAGCCTTGTCTCCTTAAAAAGCTCATTTAGATTATCCACCTTCAAATTGTCTTCATATTGGATACGAATATCATCATAAGCAGCACACTCAATGATGAAGTGCCATTCAGTCTCCACGACCCCTTGTTGCAAAAAAAAACTTGTTCTTTGTTCCCAGGCTTCCTTGGGGACAGCCCATCTACCTGTCTCACATCTAAGATGGTGTGACCCAGTTCTTAGCTGAGCGACCAGAAGCCTAGCCTTGCCTTTAATTACAATCCTTAGATAGTCTTTCCCATCATGCTCCCACGTGGAATTGAACTCCTGGATACAGTGCCTTTTTACAACCAACCTGCTTAGTCCACATAACAGTCTTAAACTTTTCTAGCACAAACTTTTAGAAGCTGAATTAAAAAGGGACAAAAGCTGGCAGTAATTCTAGCAGGTATGCTGTAAACAGCAGTCCTAGTACCATCTCAAGGCACATTCAAAAACTATAAAAACAAAATCCAAAAAATACACAGTAAACAAAACATATGAAAGGCATATAGGTAATTAAGTACACAGTGATGCTGTACGTCTGTCTAGGAATCTGACTGGTTTATATTGAACGACTTACTAATTTAGGGTTAACCGTTCGGACTTCTGCTTGTCCTCTTGAAACAATTGAGGCAACCCTTTAAAAATCAGAATTACAGGATCGTCCTCTGAGAAAACACAGTGATGTAATGGTTTAAATTCGTTACAAATTATAATTTCGTTTTCTTTTCTACATACAAAGCTGCAGCAAACCTGGGGTTCCCAATGACAGGCGATCTACATGATCCAATTGCGCTGATTGAGTGCGACTTAAGGAAGCTCAATAACGTTGAAAGTTACTAACCTCTTCCCTCAGTAGTGTTCAATTGGCAACATTATTTTGAGTAGGGCCTCCATTATTCTGAATATTCGTATTGCTGTCCTCATTCAAGCACAATTTTCTGTTCCACGCACGCAAGGGCCTCGTGAAAATTATTCTAGTGCGACGTGTCGAATAAAGAATGTAAAGGAGCGTTAGTGGAATATCACACGACAATCGCGTGAGGGGAAGATCCAATATATTAAGATAATTATTCAAACTATAATGATAAATAAATTTGATTGAGATGATGAGTTGGGATTGGTATTAAAATTAATTAAATATAGAATTTAAATAAATAAAATAAAGTATTTAATTGGATTTTGGTGGGTAATTTTTTTTTTGTTAATGATGTTGGAAACTGATTTATATATTTTAGAAATTAGAAGTTTGTATATATGAATGGATATCTCAAAGTTTGTAAATTGATTGTATTATATTGTTTAAATACATAAAGTTTCCACAGTCTATGATTGATTAGCTTGATAGTTTCTAGATTTGAACATGTAAACATTTTTTTTCAAATGTTTTGGATCATATTTCATGATCCATCATCAGGATGAGTTGGCTAGAGAAGATAGGATGAGTTGACTATAGAAGATAGTTGAATTATCTTCTTTAGCCAACTCATCCTGATGATGGATCATGGAGTATCTTCTTTAGTCAACTCATCCTAATGATGGATCATGGAGTATGATCCGAAGCGTTTGAAAAAAATGTGTACATGGTCAAATCCAAAAATTATCAAGCTAGTGTACCATATCGTGTTTTGGATTTGTGCTTATGAATTGATATTCACAAATTCAAAATTGGTTTGATGTAGAATCAAATCTTGATCTATAAATTAGGATTGAAATTCCACATGTGCAGTCACCAAATTACAAATAGTAGTCTTAGAAAATGAGAGCTAGGATTAACTATAAAAGCAATTCAACTTGTACAAGGAACAAAATAAAGAGCGGAAAATTATGTAAAGAGACTAAGATACCAAGGGGAAGCCCCTTGTAGGTAAGAACTCCAAAAAAATGAGTGGCACTCACTTAGAACTTAAAATAAACTTACAATTGATCTTTAGCCTATTACAAGAACACTCAACAACATTTAAATGCTCTTCCCAAGCCCAATTACAACTCTCCAAATGAGATTGCTTGTCCTCCTTTGCTACAACAATCATGAGTTTTGAGAAATACAAGAATATATTTCTATACAATTCCAAACCAAAATAATTTAAGGTTCATGCATATCAAATTCAACCATGAACATGGTATATAGGAAAACTCCCTTCCCATTTGGTAATTGAAATGACTATCACAAAAGAAGTAAAAAATTCATAAAATGGAATGTCATTGACCCCAAATGGTCCTGCAAATAACAAATTTGTTGCTTCTTCCTTGGGAAATTGTGTATTTGTATTACTTTTTGGAGCATTCATTATTGTAGATGAGAGATCACCACAATGTTTGATAAATTCATTATGATAATTATACTTTTGTTACATGTACAAAATGACAGTTTTGCGAAAATGGGCACAATATTTTATTATGAAATTTTTCACACACTAAAGCCTACGCATGGATGTCCCATGCCACCCTAAACCTTTTTTTAACACAATTTGTCATTTGTCCCATGCCACACTAAAGCCTACATGTGGAGATCCATTTTTAGATCACACCTCCCTAGTTATGGAGCTTTTGATCTCCAAAAGCATAGATATTTAATAGATGAGGGTAGAAGAACCCCTCAACCAATGACACATATTATCCCAACTTGCAACACATTACAAAAGAAACCAAAAATTTGTGCAATTCTTTCTCCATGTGTCCAAAATGATACAATAAAAAAATGCTTGAATGAGTTACATCCTCGCCATTAGTTTTCTCTAATGGAAATAAACAAGTGTTTCCACTCATCTTCCCCTGAAGATCTAAATTTGAGAAGATCGCGCCTTACCATGAAAATCATACAACATGAAATATGATGACAATGTAATTGGTCTCTCTAACACAAAACTTTTTTGTCATATAAATAAGAGCTACCAAAAACAGCTTCAAAAATATCTATAGGAGCAACATCTACCATAACCTCATTAACAAAATTATCAGCAATAATTTGATTACCTTCCTTTATCCATCCCAAATCATAGGGTTTATGATGTTGAGATTTCTTCAAACCAAGTTTTATCACTAATTCTTGTGCAATCAAGTTAGCCTATGTTCATGAATTAAAAAATCATCAATCTTAACATCATTGACAAAGAATCTAAATGGTAAACAACATTTCTCTATATCCATAGTTAGTAACCCTAGATTTGGAATGAAATGATAAAAAACCAATGCATATCAAAGAATCTAAATTCTAAACCTAAGAATACCTCATATCAAGTTAAGAGGACATCTAATACAACAAATACTAAGAAACCAAATTTTATATCTTCTTGTTGAATATACGTAATAACCTAGAAATGTTTTTATCCAAAAAAATACCAAGTGCTATATATTTTTTCCCTCAAGCTAATAAACATTCATTCATTTGTATACTCAAGTACTTCTATCCGTGTGGGATAGGTAATCATCCAAATTTGAGACAAGCATCTATTCATGTAGAATAAGAATTCATATATCCATTTGGGATAAGCATCCACCAAAACGGGTAAGCATCTATCATAAAAGATAGGTATACGACTTGGCCAAAGTCTTAGAATCATCAGGATCATCTGGATCTTGGGTCACCTCCTTGAAGACCACACTTCCCCCTTGGGAGTGTACTAAAGTCATTATACAAAGGTATCTAATTAATATACAAGGGCTTGAAATCCTTCCTTAGAATTTATCCTAAAGCCTCAGGGAGATCAAGTGAATCCATCCAAAATTCCTTTTGAGTATATGATAATTTATTTTATGATTTATTCTCAATTCTAAATCCAATAGTTCATTTGTGAGAATGATTTACTTAATTTGTAAGTAAGTTGAGAATCCTATTCTTTAAAAAGTCCCTAACCTCACACTTGAAATCCTTAGTACTTGGAACATTCACCAGACTGCCTGCCTGCATACACCACTTCCAAATGGGATCAATGAGTATATATGTAGTTTTGGTTTCTAGTCTATGTTTCATGTAACTGTGTGAGTGGATACGCAACCCTTTCTAGGGTCTAATTTTTCCAGAGAGTTATTCATTGGCCACTACCCACTCAAGTGAAATAAGGACAAAAACCTAATTAAAGCTACTAATCAAACACACTCCAAGGAGGGAATTTGATGCTAAGTTCAATTGTGAACATTTCCATTTTTACCTATAACCTAAGTTTGTTTCACCTTAGTACAATGGTTATTGGGTTATTCTCTTAGGTACTTAATACCTAGTTCTTAAGAAATTTACTCAATCAATTAAAGTCTTCTTTACTTACAATTCTAATCAGGCTAACATGTCTGAATTTATCTCGTTCATTCAACCATGATAAATATATTACTTCAAATGATATCTTTCTCTCCTAAAAAAATAATTAATCACCAATAACTAACATTATGTACTCAATGTTCCACTAAAAATGGATTGCATTATTTCATAGTCATTAGTAATTCATATCATATTTAGATCAATTATTCCTTCATGTTTATTCCATTGATAACTAACTATCTAGTAATCTATAAAATTTTATGCACATGAGTTTGATATTGATATAGAAGATTTTTCCCAAGATTAGAAGAAGTGTTTCACTATCATTAGTTAATTGTAAAAGATTGAAATAATTATTAAGAGGTAATGATTTTGCAAATCACCTTATGTAATGAAAATTAAATAAAATATCCTCCTAATGCAAATAACCTTGGGGAAATAATATCATTCTACTATATTACCATGATTCTTCATTAACATTATAATTCATAAGTATCCTAAATCTACTCTTTTACTATGAGAAATAATAAGAAGACGATAAAGTATACACATAGGATCTCTTAATATTTTTGAAACAACTTCCTTAACCTAATGGCTATAGCAATAGTCAATCTAATGATAAGATAATGCACCATATTTGCAAATTAAGTAAAAGAAGAAAAGATGTGTAACAACTACTTTCTAAATTCGATTTAGATGATAAATGGATAAGGACCATATCTCATTAAACACTAATTCCACCTTGTGTGATAGGATATAAGTGTATATCATGTATGGTCCTTGATTGATTCTACATCTTTAGTGATAAATTGATTGATGATATTTTCATACACTTTACACTTGATTCCCTCGAGTTTTCCTTATCTCATTTTTAATCTTTCATACTCATAAATAAAATCACAAATATTATTCCTCTTTTTATATAATATAATATATCTAGGCTTATGCTGTTTGCTAAAAAAAAATATACAAATATTAGTTTTAAATATTGATAAGTATATTTTCCAAAATTTTCATCTTTCCCAAGGATTGAACTTACACTTAAGTTAATAGATTGTTAAGACTGACTCTAATTTTCTAAACATAAAAATTTATATAGAAATCAAGGTACATACGTATTCTTATTAATCTTTCAAGTCCAACGTACTTCTCTACTCTATTATCTATTATGTCAAACTTAATGAGTATTTATTTGCTAACCTATCAAAAGGACATATATATTTAAACTATTGTTTAATAAAGTTCACTATATTAGAATACTTCATAAATATCAAATGGGGAATGAGTCAATTCTATTTAAATGTAAATTTATTAGTCAACAAAGGAGATATGTTTCCATAAAACTTAACTACTAGTTTCGATTTAGTTTACATATATTATAAAAATATTTTTAAAGCCTCACATGTTTTCCATACTACGGTGATTATTTAAAAGACATCAAAGTATTGTAAATACAAAAATGATAAGATCATAGGTACTTCATATGTGGATTGTAGATCTAGTCAACATATACATATCAATATTTTTTTTTTTGGATAAAAGGCCAATGGCCTATATATTTATATTTATAACAAAATAAGTTTGTACATAAGATTTTAGGAATTGTATCATATGGCATGGAATTTACACATTTCCAAAATATTTCCTAGACTGTCTATGAAATCAACATTTTTAGTTACAATGTAGAGGGAAACACAAAATTCATAACAAAATTTTGATACTACTTGCAAATTTTCACAAGAAAACTGGGCCCATTTTGTATACCTGTCTTCAATCCTTCTAGTAGACCTAGGTAAGTTGCAAAATTTCCAAAAAAACTACTTGCTAACAAACTGCCTATTCTTCCATTTGAACCACTTGGACTTAGTTTTTGTCTTGAGCCTCTGCATTCTCTAGTGCTTAGGTATCATGGGAAAAAGGACCAACTTCTGCAATTGGGTCAAAAGGAGCATGCACCCCACATACACAGGAACAGTGACCTGCAACTGGATCATTTACTGTTTGATTCCTCCAAGCCAAGTGCGAACGAGCTATCAAACCCTTTCCTCTCATATTTTCATTTTCAACACTGCCACGAGCAACTCCCTCTTCCACACAACCTAAATTCAAACTAGATGGATTCCCTCAACCTTTCATTCTTGCAAAATTTATGGGAGAATGAGGAGAGTTAACATTGAGGAAAGAGATAGCATAATATTTTTCCTTTATGGCCATATCGATGTTCACACAAACCTTCTGATAGTTCTTCCTAAGTGCATTCAACAACCTACTATCACTTTTGAATTGCAAGGCCAATTTGATAGACTCATAAATTTCTTCAAACCCATGACGATGCCTAATAAAATCTCTAGGAAACAAGCCTCCTATATATCCATCCCTAACAAATATATTGTAGCTTTGAACCACAATAAATAGAGCATTATTTTGAAGAAATTGGGGTTTTACAAATTGCTTTGTAATTAGCACTAGCTCTCGATAAGATTGCAGTAAATCCATGATATTTGAGAGGAAAATAGAGAGCACCTGAGATGGGAAGATATTTCTTCTTGCACGTGAGCTTGTCACCTCCATGCCAAGCACTATGTGAAAAACTTCCTCAACCCTAGGGCAATTCAAATTGAATACCACCTTCAAGCAATCGTGAGATAGGTACTCTTCGAAAGGAAGCTCCCATGACTACACTACCATATTCACTCTGCAATTCCAAGGTTAGAAAACCATCTTGCCACTTTTCCATGACCAAACAACTCACATAATGGTAAATAAGAACAAACCTTCGAATGAATACAACATAACAACTACCTCCCTTTATAGCTAATAAAAACATGTGCATATCTTCTTTGTAATTGAAGGGGAATATTTTGTTTTCATGAGAAGGTGGGCCTATTAAATTCACTACAAATATAACTTGTAAAAGCTCATGCAAAACTTGCTTTCTCATCTCCACTTTTTGTGCTACACTGCTGATCATCATAGCTCCATGTACCTGCAAGACAACAAAATTTTAAATAAAACTTGATACTAACAACACATGTCCATAATTGGGCATGACTTCCATAAGCATATCTGGGAGTTTCCCTCTCAAGTTCGTCGACATGCTGATGATAGATGCAATGCATCTATTCCAAAGGAAGGTACTTTGAAAAAAAAACTGTAATCACTAAACAACACTATTGCCAGCCGAATGTATCAGTAATGTGAGTCCATCACATACCAACCACCTCATACGAGATGGTTCAACATTTCCCAACATAGTTGTTAAGCCAACTAGGAAAAAATTTCCATCCATGTATCATCCATCTTCTCTATCACTATTCCCTGAGCAAGTACTTGGTGAGTATGAAATTTAAAACTATTTTAAATTCCTTCGACGATTGCAAACTCTAGCAATTGAGGATATTGCTTTGCTATCTCTTGATGTCCCACTACCTCAAAATTTTGACCATCACAACCCATATTTGCAACCCTATCAATCATTTTGTTACCCTATCTCTATGTGTGTGTATTTTGGATTTCATGAAGACCTTGAAGCAGTGCCTGACCCTCTGCAATGTTCTTAGTGCTATTTGGCAAGTGAACTGCTTTCACTGCTAAAAAAGAACCTTTCCAATCCCTGATAACTACTCCTACTTCCGACAATCCTAGGTTTCCCCTTGAAGAGCCATCAAAATTAAGCTTGAGAAAATATTTTGTAGGAGGTTTCCATTGAACCTTACTTCTATCAATTTTAAAGTGGGGAGCTATCATTTGAGCACCTTTGAATGGTAAAGATATAGATTCCCAGATTTGTAGAAGCCAATTATCCTAATTCGTAAACAATGAAGATATATTCTTATGACTTTAAACAAATGAGTTAACTACCTCTGAGATTGTTTGTTCAATCTTGATCTAATCTGTAGAATTGACTGGGATTGTTGCCTAAAAATTTGTTTGTTTCTTTTCCACCACAAAATCCAGATTACAAGAACAGGAGCATCTCTCCATATACAAGCAAAAAATGAGGTTTTAAACAATGTTGTCCAAGTAGTAAACAAATCCCATAAAGAAGAAGGCATTGGAAAATAGATATTCAACTTGGATATGATAAACTGCCAACATTCTTGTGCCCACTCACACTCCACAAATAGATGATCTATTGATTCAAAAACTTCTTGGCAAAGCACACACTTGAATGGTTCCAAAAAGCTTAGCTTACTCAACCTATCACTTGTTCGTATTCTTTTGCGAAGAGAAAGCCATGCAAAACTTCCCACCTTAGGAAAAATAATTGAATTCCAATAGAAAGAGTATGCTCTATGGGACTAATTTCAAGCCACAGTTGCAATAAGGGACTTGTAACCCCGCTTTACAGTATAGTTACCATCTTTAGAAGGTGCCCAAATTAACTTATCTAAACCTCCTGATAAGAGCACAATCCTCTCTTGTAAGACTTTGTGTAATATATTTCTTTGATTAAGTGTTATGTGTGGACTCAACAAATCCTTCCACACAACTTTCCCTGAAATAGGCTCAATGTTGTCAACATAATCCTTCAGCTTGTTGCCCCACATATCTGATAATTCTTACTCAACAAGGAGTAAATCTTGGATTGAAGTCAATGGGGGGTACCCATTCCATGAGTCCTTCCAGAAGTGCACACTTTCCCCATTTTGAACCTCCCAAGTCAAATACGGAATAATAACCTCCCTACAGACTACCAAAAAATTCCACATAACCAATCCACTTGGTGGATTTGAAATAGTTAAATTCTAGCTAGATTATCATCATCCAAATATTTAGCTTGCATTAGAGTACACCACCTCAAATTTGGCTTTTGATACAAATACCATACTAGCTTAGCTCTAAGAGCTAAATTTATTGTAGACAGTTTATGCATACCTGCTCCTCCATTGTTTTTATTGATACACATTTTTCCAAGGATATCAATGGGACCTTCTTTTTTTCATCCATGTTGTCTTTCCACAAGAAATTATTAATAAGCTTTTCAATTTGTTGCACAGTACCTTTTGGAACCTTCAAAACATCCATAAAGTAGTTTGGAATAGCTGCTAATATTGACTTTACCAGTAGGATGCAGCTAGAGAAAGATAACCACCTTGCCTTCCAAGATAAAATTTTAGACTTTATTCTATCTATGACCTTATGCCAATACTAAAGTTCATCTACCCCTTCAATAAAAGGAATACCTAGATATGCACAAGGAAGCTCAATTGCTTGAAAACCCAACAAGCTTACCAACCTCTTTGAAATAGATGGCTTTGTATTAAAAATGTAAATTTTAGATTTAGAGGCATTTACTTTTTGACCCAAAGCAGAGGAGTATTTATCAAGCACCTGCTTGACTTGATTCGCCTCTAATAAGGAGGATTTCCCAAATAATAGGGTGTCATTTTAAACGGTTTAATAACCTAGATAATACTAGTGAACTTATTTAACAATCATCATAGTATCTCATTCATTAACATGTTTCCTTAGATTTTGATTTTTAAGAGTGATGTACTAATAATGATAATAGCACAAGATAACGACTTCACATGATCTATCTTACAAATAATTGGATTTTGACCTTTAAGAATGATGTACCAATAATAATGATACAAGATAATGACCTCACAATTTATTCTTATATGTAATTAGAGTAAAACCCTATTTAATTTTGATAGGAAACAAGAAATACACCACCTATTCACTTAAGCAACTTATAAGACAGAAATAAGTTGCCATTAAAAGATGGGCTTGAAGAATGGCAATGAAAAAGTTAAAGATATGAGATCCTACGAAAGGATGGAAAGGTCTTCACTGGCCCAAAAAAAAGATTGTCCTTGAATAAACAGTTTAGGGCACACTCATAACCCTAAATAGACTTCAATATATCTGAAATGGTTATCACCAGGCCCCCTGAATTAGTCATACTCGTTGAATTTGTGAAAGCAAATATTGGACAGTCTAGATGACATCGTGACAAAAGTGATCCCATGTGCCCCGGTCTGGCGCACACAAAGATGGCATCTGCTCCCAGTTTGTTGACCATTTTGGTATCAGAATTACAGTTTTCAGAATTAAAGTGATTATTAAACACATACACTATCTATATAAGTTATACAGTCTGCAAAATCCCATGCAGATACTATTATTATTAAACACATACACTATATAAGCCAGATCCATTTGAAGCTGTACTCTTTCAATGATAATAAGTTATCTTAATAATCTGTGCATTAAAGTTTTAAACAACTTGTCCACCCACAAAAAATATTAAAGCTCTAAATGCACATTGCACTAGAATAACAACTGCAGTTGTGCACCTATAATCCGACCATGATAGAATTCCATCTCAGATATACCAGATCAATATCTTTAAAGTTCTGTTGAAAACTATTGTCTAATCATAATAAGCAGGTTTATTGTTTTCTTATTTATCTTGATAACTAAATCGGTTCAATCAGTACAATTAGATTTTGGTAGCTTTTGTAATTTGCAAGTTTCTTCTCAGATGGTTAAGTCAACTATCACTTATTACAGTTATGGAGAAAGCTGGGGGGGAACATTTTACACTAGCATGTCCTTGAGGTTTAATGGGTCTTTCTGAATCATGGAGCTCCTCTGCAGGTCCCAAACAAAAGGGTAGGGAAAGCGTAGCCAAGATAGCTAGTCTTTCTAAAAATGAAAAAGAAATCGAAGTCCATGGCCACTAGGGACTGGAGGCCTACCACTCACATAAACTTTTCAGTGAAAGTAACCTGTCTATACCAAAAAGGTTGTTTTAGAATGGGGCACATACATCCATATAAAAAGAAAAACATTTGTGTTGGATAATGACAAAAATAAAATAGAAATAAAGTAATAGTTTATTTTAGAAAAGAGAAAGAAATAAAATAAAAGATAAAAGATAAAAACAAAGTATTAAATAATATTGGTTTTCTCTAAGTTTGAGAGAGGTTGATATCTTTAAAATATTATATATATCTTATTGTTTTGAAAGCAAAATCATTATAATAAATTGTAATTGAATAATAGCAATCGTGTGAAGATTGTAATCGGTTTTTCTGAGCAATAAGATATTGTCAAGGTTTTACCACATAAATCTATGTCTTGTCTATTATTCTATTATTTCATTTCATTTTGTTCGTTATTTCTTTACAACTAACTTATGCTGCAATATTATTTGATTTATGAGTTTTATGTTTCCGTTTCCACAACAATTTGTTGTAAGGATTTTAGAAACATTCAAGCAAATGCAATTGACAGGTGTAGAGCCCGATTTACTCACCTGTGCTCCTCTCCATTGGTAAACAACGTCAATGTCCCCCACAATTCGATCTCTTGCCCCTCATCTTCGTCAACTCCAACATCTAAACCAGTTTGAATCTGCTCATCTCTCCATGGGAGTATTGACAGA
The DNA here is from genome assembly GCA_007258455.2 of Sequoia sempervirens. Lineage (NCBI taxonomy): Eukaryota > Viridiplantae > Streptophyta > Pinopsida > Cupressales > Cupressaceae > Sequoia > Sequoia sempervirens. Next base: position 124,713,866 of record VDFB02047397.1, read on the forward strand.
GCCGAAGTGGCCCTTTCAACATACTACCAACAGTGGTTGAACTGAAAATCAAAGACCCAGACGCAGGCAGTCAGAGCATGCATTTGTAGCATCTAGAGATTTATCCATGCGCAGGATTAATGGCCATGATATAATCCAGAGAGAAACTCTTGTATGTTACTATTTGCATGGCACGTATAAACTACCGAGCTTCTGATAGAAGAATCCACCCTGGTGCCTAATAAAATTTTGCCTGCTTTTATTTGCATATGACATTCATTATATGTGCCCAGATGGTTGCTCAAGATATGATATGAACCGAGAGTCGTGGAAAAGTATTGGAGTTTGATTACTCCTCCGTTGATGTGGAAGCGATCCCTAGTAGTTACTTGGCGTATGGCCTTAAGACTCGCAAATTTCTTCAGTAAATGACACAATTCTTTAAGTGTAAAGATGCCATATCCACAGAAGTTTAGCAAGGTGTTAGAAAATGGAGTTTTTTACTAGTAGACGTGGAGATGGTCAAACCTGCACGTTTTAGTGCTTTAAAAAGAATAAACTGTGAGTTTACATAACCTTATTTATCACGACTCTGAGTTTAGTCTCCCGCTTGGATTTAGGGAATAAATGCTAGTTGTTTTAAATCTTAATACTAGCACTTGCACTCGGAGGAGGTGTAAATTTGTAATGATTACGCTGATTATTTTTTATATTTGAGTTTGTCAAATTAAAATACCTTTTTCTAATGATTTGTTGGTTGAAGCATATCAAAACTTTTTGTTAGGTCTTAATTTAATATTTTAATATTGTAATTACATTATTATAAATAAAATTAATTGAATTAAATTTAACTATGTTTAGTAAATTAATCTTAGAAATAAATAATTTTATCTTTATACATAATTAGATGAGCTTTTAGAAATGAATGACATTATATATTATAGTTCATGTTATGTTTGAAGATTTAAAAAGATAATTTTATAATAACAAATAAATCATGTAAACCTTTAGTAAACCTTTAGTAAAATCCCAATCTGGGTTCGCTTGCCTAATCTTCCCCTCCACCTCTGGAATGATTCTCTTCTCGAGTCGGTTGGGGAAGCTCTTGGGGATTTTTTGTATGTTGACAATGCATCTTCTGATATCTTTCATTCCACCTTTCCCCGAATACTTGTGGAAATTGATGTGTCAAATGGATTGTCTGCTGAGGTTTTGTTAGAATCCTCCAAGGGGAATTGGGTTCAATCTCTGGACTATGAGGGATTACCTTTCCGTTGTAGAAAATGCTTTAAGATTGGACATGCTGCTGCTCATTGTGGTTTTGAGAAAAAAATAAAAAAGGAAAACTGGTGGATTGGAGCTGCTCAACATCATTATACTGTTGAGAAGAAATCTAAAGAAAAAAAGAGTTTCTCAGAGGCGGTTGCTTCTGAATCACAGAAATTAGGAGCCACTCCTTCGGCTTGTCCTTCAGGAGGGGTTGTTTCTTCCTCTCACGTTGAGCCTCGGTCTAAGTCTCTGTCTGCCTTATCTGGTGGAGGGGCTTCGATTTCTCTTTCGGCCTGCTCTTCGGATAAGAACCAGTCTGCACCCCTGTTCAAGGATGTTTCACCTAGGGCTGCAAATGCTCAAACCCAGGATAGTGATGTGCTGGCTTGGCAGGAAAAGGCAGCACAAGTGGAAGAAGGTTGGATTACAGTCACGAGTAAAAATCAAAAGCATCCGGGCCTTCTCTAGAAATGACGCTTCGTTCCCACAAAATTAACTCTAAATGTAAAACATGATGTTCTTGGCTTGGGAGCCGGCTTTTTGGTGGCTACAGGCTGTCCTTTTTAGCAGTTTGGCTTTTCTGGTTGTAAAGGGTTGCAGATCCCTTCAAAATCTGCTTTTCCCCTAATATCAAAAATAAATAAATCATGTAAAACATATTTAATAATAGGCCTCTATGCGCCATTTTGATAATGGGTTTGTACATGTTGTTGGATATTAGGGCAGATCAAGTGCAATTGCCCTCTAGTTGGTGGAAGTGGAAGTTTGTACCCACAGATTTGTTCCACACATCTCCTCTATTGGAGGATGTGTTTGCCCAATAAAAAAATCCAATTATAGTTCAATATGGAAGCTTCAACTACTTAGAATATTATTATATTCAATAAAACTTGTGTTCAGTATACAATGAAAATTGACTAATGAACTAACACGGTCAAATTATTGAAAGGTTTTATGCTAAAGAAAAATTATGAAGAGGTCTATAATTGAATGTATAAGTAGTAATTAATAGCTATATACACTTGTTGGGAATAGAATTGGTTCATATATGGATGCATCTTTTTTAATATTTTCTATTAACTTACAATATATTAGTAGTCCTTAAGAACAATTTTGAATTCTACTTTAAATATCACTTTAAAAATCAATTTTAAACAATTTAAAATTCTAGCTTAAATATGAATTTAAAGATTAAATTTAAATCTTAAAAAAAACCAATACTTTCACTCATTCTCAAATCCTTAAACCATTTTGAATATTTTTGTAAACTTAAACTTGTATTGATGATTAAAATTAATTTACTCATAATATTCATTTTGAAGACCCTTTTAGGGCTGAAGATTTTTTCTTAGGCAAGTAACTTAATTATTTGAACCTTAGCACCAATTGAAAATCAATGAATATTATATTTGTCATATATTTGATCTTAAAATACACTATTAAAATAGTTGTTTTTGTTTTTGTTTACTTGGATGCAATTTCTCTTATCTTCACTTTAACAAGTTGGTGATCAAATATTTCTTCATTCATATTTCATAGATAGCACATGAGTTGTAGAGAGAGGCGGAAGAGAAGAGGGTGGGGTGGTTGTGGATATTATCAAGTTTTCATAAATGTTTGCAAAAAAATTTTACTGCTGTAAAGAGTGTAAAAATAGAGATGAAATAAAAAAATATGAATAAGTAGCAATTAATAGTTGTATACATTTGTTGATTCTCAAATTCTTAAACCATTTTTGTATTTTTTTTGTAAATCTAATCTTGGTACATATTGACATCTTTATTTTGAAGTATGTGGATATAAATCTCCTCCTTAAACTAAACTGCCATGACTACAAAGAGACAAAACATATTGGCGCCTTTCATTATATGTTTATAGTACATTTTATTGGAGGCAAAGGATATCTTAGTTTGTCATTGCAGTAGTTGTATATCATTAAGTTGTTCTCCACCCAATGCAGTTTCTTCAACCGCTTTGAGAACACCCCTTCCATATCTTCTCCTGACGATGCTGCCATTGAGTGAACATTAAAATTGTTGCCATTAACAATAGGAATTGCATACATATGCACTTTTAATACAATATATTAAATTAACTCAATCTTACCTTTGTTAAAACAAGCTTACCTTTGTCTCAAATGAGTTAAAAGAGATGCACAAAAAAGACAAAAATAAAATAAAAAAATGTTCTCAAAGTATTCTTTACTAAACTATGTAATCTACAAAAAAAATTCAGAATACTTGTAAAGCAAAAAGAAAAGACAGGAAAATTCCTCAATTGATTTTAAAAAAATTAAAAATTTCATTGAAACCACTTACATATTCATACTTATTTACCGGTGGTCTGTCTGCAAGGATATTAAGAGGTTCAATAGGAGTTGATTAAGTTCCCTGCAGATTATGGGAAATGTTAATAAGTGCAAAATATACATTAAAAATGGCTTGATTTTGGTATTGCTTTTTTAAGTGTTTCACGAAATTGTGTTTGAATTGGATCGACACCTTGTTGACAAAACAATGTTTGTAATGTAACTACCATAGTAAGTTGTTTCATAATATCTGCAGACAACCTCCTGCTTGGCTTTCATAATATCTGTTTGTAGAAATGTTTATCAAAGCACTCATAACAATCTTAATAAGTACACTTTCATAATATATGGATTCTGTTTATCATAGGCGTGTGTCTTAAAATTATTGTTCTATTTATGAATGCATGGATTCTGTTTCTTTGCATTAGTCTTTGGATGAGTTAATATCTGCAAATCATAACGGTTTTGAGAAAAAGATGAATAAATACAAAACATTTTAGCATTTACAATAATCTTGTGTGAGTAATGTCTGAAAAGCTTCATTTCTAGGTGTCGTTTACGAAAATTGTTGTTTAATTAACCTATTTTCTGATTATTGCCATTTTTACCTAGACCAATATATACTGGAAAAAATCAACTTTTAAGAGTTTTTAGTCATTTTGTCATATTCATGTTTTTTTCATTTTCCCTCATAAATATTTTTTTATATTGTTGCTGATTGTTTAGTTTGATTCAAATTGTAATCTATGTTTTGCAAAGGAAGGAAGATGTTTGATTCAAATTGTAATCTATGTTTTGCAAAGGAAGGAAGATGTTTAGAAAATGTAGATGAGAAAATAGTAGATTTTCCTGAATTACCAACATTGTGAGAATCTGTCAACTATGTTGGAAATTTACTGGCCATATTATATTAACAGTGGAAGATGTAATAGATTGCAGTGTCGCCTTTTTAATTTGAGCCACAATACTGAGTTTGTCAGTAGTTAGACGGGTGAGTCTGACTTAATTCCTGTTGGCTCTTAGTTCCTGTTTGTTCTGTATTTTTTTAATTTCTTAAAGAGTGTAGAGAAACTATTCTTAAAGAGTGTAGAGAAACTATGTTGTTGTTGGTTTTATTCCTGGTGGTCCATGGAGATGGTTTGTTCTTTAAACAACATTGTAACAGTTGGCACAGTAATCTAACATAACTGCCTTAGTTCAAATGTTTTACAATTAGCTATTAGGTGTAAGAGTATTAGCTCCTTTCAAGTATTTCATGTTCAGTTAGCTTTAGCTTTTAAGACTTTCTAGCAATGAATCAATGATATTCTTGCTCTTTTCACATTTTTACATGTATACTTTTATAAAAAAAGAAAAAGATATATAAATTTACTCAAACTTTTGAAACTGCAATGAAGAGTTCGATGGGATTTGTTTTGTCTAAGTTAGTATACAGGTCCAATCAGAAAAATGAATTTATTTTTTTAGACTCTCATTTCACACATTTTGTAAAGTTAGGTAATAGTCATGTATATGTTGTATGCCCCTGATCTTTATTTGCAAAGCACTCTAGCATAGCATGATATCTTGTTCATTGTAAAGCTTTATCAGCTGCATAAATATATAGGTTTTTTGTGATCAAGCATAGTTCTCTAACAAAGTTTAGTGCTCCTATATTGGCTGTATAATCTCCAGAAGTTTGAAGTGTTTGTGCTGAATTTGAGCTGTTATCAAGCTTTTCAATCCTCTTATTTAAACTAAAGTGAGGATTGTTTGGTCCTCTTTATTTTCCATCAGATATTAAAGATATGGAAATCACGAATTTTGAGAGCAAACTACTTATAACACTCTAGCATAGCATGATATCATGTTCATTGTAAAGTTTTATCAGTTGCATACGATATATAGGTTTTTTGTGATAAAAAATTGTTCACTAACAAAGGTTAGTGCTCCTATATTGGCTGTAATCTCCAGAATTTTGAGGTGTTTGTGTGGAATTTAAGTTGTTATCAAGCTTTTCAATCCTCTTATTTAAAGTAAAATGAGGATTGTTTGGTCCCCTTTATTTTCCATCAAATATTAAAGATACGGAAATCACTAAGTTAGAGAGAAAACTACTTATCGTACAAACAGAATTCTCTCTAAAAACCACTTGAAAAATTCAGCTTGGGCGTGAATGAAAACCACTTGAAAAATGTCCAAATCTTGCTGAAATTGGGAGTGTTTCACTCTAATATAGAGTCACTTCTGCTGAAATGATGATGATTTATGTCAAAAACACCTGCCATAGGTGAATGAAAACTCGATGAAATTCAATGAAAATTGTTGAACTTAGGTGCTGAAAATGTTGATCACTGCTGGTATGATGAAGACTTACTGCTGATTGGAAGTAAGAATTAATGAATGAAGACAGGGGTTGTCATAAACACACAAAACATCTTGTATTTCATACCTTTATTGCCTATTTATAGAACTTCCTTTTTCTGACTTTGTCTTGCTATCTAAATCTGAGTTTCCCTTTGAACTGATCACCTCTTTATAAATAGTTGTAGTTTTGTTTTTGAAAAATCATGTTTGTTGATTGAAAAGCACACCTCTTTATATAGCACTTGTAAATGTTACAACAAAATTCAGTCAGTTGTTTATATAGGTGTGTGCGTGTCTATATAGGTGTAGAATTAGTTTGTTTTGAAACATTTCTTCCTGCTACCTCTGTAATTGACGTACTGCAATCTTTGACTTTGAACAAAAATTTGTGCCTTTAATCTTATCATGCATGCCCCTGTGCACTAAGATGCATGTTTCTGACTTTACAATTTTGTATTCCCATTGAATGGCATATGCTTTTCTACCTGGATGTATGCTTTATTTTATTGAAAATCTCATCTCTTTGTATGCTGGCATGCGCTTAGCAATGTACTTGCAGTTTGTTTTTAAAACTTGAAACATTTTATTACTTTTTATAGGGCACACTTGACAACATGAACTGTAACTTCAATGAAACTAAAACCTGCTATGTCTTTACATGGTACACGACTATGAACATGAACAACAGATCTTTTCTGACTGAACACAGAAACTTGCCCTTCTCAACAGTGGTGTCCACCTCTACAGGAAACAAGAAACAATGGGACAAACAAGACAAAATTTGAAACATGACTCGTGCTTTGATGAAACAACAAAGATTTAGTTTGAATTTGACACAGTACAACAGTGCTAGTAATACTTCTAGTGCAAAACTTACCACAGATACATAAGCTAATGTTGAGCCTGTTAATAATTGATCTGCCATTACATGACATTTTTGTTTCATCGCTACTATTGAGAATGTGGATTACTGTAACTGCAGTAACCATTGTGATATTCTCCTATGTATCAGTGGCTTATTGATTAGGTACACTGTACAATAGTGCATGGTGATCCACAAAGAATGCAAATGTGTTTGTTGACAGATAATGTTGGACATTTTGTATTGAATAAAAAATTCCTAGTACCACCCTTGTTCTATAGATCAAATGTTGAGAGGTTGGTTGCATTGATTTGAAGACTTTCTCCAACAAGTTTGTTGAAGCAGGGGCTATCTCAAAATGTTAAAAAATTGCATTTTAATTTGGCTTTCTTCCTTAGAAATCATTTTGTTATTGGTTATTTTAATCATGTTTGGAATGAACGGGTTTATTCTATTAATCTAAGGGCTTAATGGAATACCAAGCCTAATTAGAAAGAAATAACAGGTTATAATACTGGTGCACGCTCTATCCACAAATTTTAAATTTTAAATTTTGTGATTTACCAAACAAAAGGAGGCATATAAACTAAGAAAAATAATGGACAATTGCACAGCATGGCTGTGCAATTACTACAGGTCCATTGGAATTATATAAGAATCTGAGTCATCAAACTATTACTTAGAGGTGACCATTGTATCCAGCCAAGAAGAAAACAAGTAATCAATTACCAGTAGATAATAGCAGGGTATTCTCCTGGCTGTCAAATGAATGTCAAATGATAAAGAAAAAAGCATGCATACAACAAGGGCTGGTGTAAATCAAGACGGGATAGTGGAAAAGCAGAGTTATCCCCTTACTGGCATAGATACCAAACAAATAAATTTCCAAACCCTTACGGGCATAGATACGAAACAAATAAATTTATAACCCTATGAATTGTTTGAAGATCGCGTACACTCTCGGGAAAATTAAAAATCACTCAAAGTGTGCCAAGTGAAATACATCTAAAATTTGGTCGAATTGTGTCGTGGTGTGAAGGATGAAGATGACGAATAATAGGCGAAATTGGGGAATAAATTCATGAAATCCTACCACGCCAGAATATTTCCAAATGAGCTGAGCCCAAACTTACCTCCCTCCAGTTGCTGCTTCAATAAATTTACAGTAAACGGAAGTAGATGAACAACAAAAAGATCTATGTAATATAAATTAACTAAAGAAAATATAAATTGGACAAGGACATTCTCTTTTTCTCTGGGTTGTGATTGTCTAGCAAGTGTCCACCTGCATACCAAATAGGTTTAAATGAGTTAGTGAAGGGGAAAATATTGTGTAAGACATAATATAAACTGTGTAGTGTAAAACTAAATTGAAAGTTAATATGAAAGAGATTGGATTGACATGTCTCTATAAATCTTTGCAAATTTACAGAACTTAATATTCCTTTCTTTGTAGGCCTACTATCGAGATCGAAAGCAAGGTGAACTTCCCAACCAAAAAAACATGATAGATCACCATTTCAGACATGTCTCTGTGTAAATCTCTACAAATTTACAGACTTAATGGCACGCCTCTATTTTAAACATATATCTGTAAATCTCTGCAAATTTAGACTTAATATTTCTGTCTAGGCTTAATATTGAGATATAACGCAAGATCAACTTTCATCAAAGAAACATAAATTTAGGTGGGATGAGAATGGATAATCTTTCCAATGGAAGCCTCTTGGTCACCCAGGTGAAAAGGATCAAAAAAGGGATGAGTTGTTACTGAAAAAGAAATTGGTACAAAGTCCCAGGGAAATTGGGGGAGTTGGGAGAAGTGTACTGCAATCTCCACCATTGACAAAATCAGGGGAGTTGTCGCAACCTCTGATATCCACAGCTGTTACCAGTATCTGTCTTGGACCATCATGTAACAATATGGCAGCATCTGTATGGAAACAAAAGGAGAAATCACTTGGACTATCAACTGTATCGACTGCAACTACTTTGGTCAATTCAATTCAGATTGATTCACAATATCAACAGGCTCAACAATCTGTGTCATTTAGCAGACGCAAATCCAATTCTCTTTCTAAGCAACCCTCTACAAGCGGAGTTGCATTGCTAGGAAGTGTTACAAATTCAATGGCACCATCTAATGTTAACAGTCCATCAACTGACACAGCACCTCTGCCCAATTCAATAACTAAACCAGATCAATCTCCTGTCAGCCAGGATCAAAGCAAGCAACTTGAGACTATATCAAAATTGGTGTCAGTAATTCAATGGTATATTGTTTCCTTGTATCTATTTTTTCTTTAAGGGAATATAGGGAAGGATGTTGTGGCTTCTCTGCAGGATCTCCATTGTTTATATTTTATACTCTTAATTGTATTTTCTGCTTTGCTTGCTTTTGTGCAATTTCTTTGATAGCTCTTTGGTAGTGGTAGTAAATTGTGGGAAGCAGAATGTGGCTAATTTTGCAAAGCAGCCATAGTGCCAACCAGATATTGTAGAAATAATTAAGTATTGAAACTGGCCTTTTAAGTACAGGCTATGTTTGTTTCTTAATGGAGCGATATGCTATTTGAAGCATTGGTTCTTTGAAGGTGGCAAAATTACAGACATGGTCTTCCTATCAGAAAGAAAAGTGTGGAAGAGGTGCGTGAAACAAATAAGGTTCCACCTTTTTTGCAGTTGCTTGTAGCAGCTCTTAATAATGCTGCAAATAATGAAGATCAGAAGGATGTCAAAGGACAAAGAAGTCCGTCCAATTCCCTTGTTGGTGCAGGTGTAAATGTTTGCAAAACACGAATTATGAATTTTGTACATGCAGATCATATGTATCCAGGTTGGACTTTTTTTTATGTTTTTTTTCTTTTTTGTCTTTTTATACCAGTTGCCATATGATTAATCTGATTGCTCACTCAATATTCTTCTGCATATTGTTATCTGCAGGATATAGTGCTCCATTTTTTATTCATAGAATTCAGGTTAGATTAGTAATGTGTGAACGTGCAAAGGATGGAATGGTAGAGGCTGTTGTGCAGTTTGGGGATGATCAAGATGAAGACTCTTTGAATTGTTGCCCACATGATGTTCTGCCTTCCTTGCCGAACATTGTAAGTTAAAAACGTTTACAGTCAGGTTCTGTGCAACTAACCGGTTCAAATTTTATTCATTGAAGATTTAAAATTGTTTGCTTTATCTCTTCTGCATGGTGTGTGTGTTGTGCAGCATTTAGCAGACAGGCTAGCTACGCAATTTAGTGCTCTGGTAAGTATGAGAACATAGCTTTTATTGCTTAGCCCTACCTCAACATAGTATTTCATGAATGCCAAAATAAATAAACAAACTTATGTTACAAGTAAATTTCAGTGATAGGTTGCTTATGTAACCAAGACCAATCCTTATAGAGTCCAACAATTTTGTCCACCGCCCACCTTGCATTCAGGTGCTAACAAGGAAACAACAGCTATACCTGTAAGGTCCAGACAAATCCTCTGGAGAAATTCCCTGGCGGCGTGGATAAGCGGTGAAACTCAATAAAGTTAAGAGGAATTACAGCAAAAATGTCTGACAAAAAAGGCTACTAACAAATCTTCAGCAACTACTCTGCCAATAATTAACTTACGGTCTAACTATATAACAGGATAGTGAAACCCTGTTTATATGCAGGGGCTTAAAAAACTGTGTACCAAGAAAGGAAAACTCGAGGGAAAATAGAAACTGTCAAATAGAAAGGCGTCGTTGAACATCGAAAATGGCTCCGGTGGCAGGCTAAGAAAAACCTCTTCTTCAATTCCATGAAAACCCTTGGGAAGATATTCTTTTGGCCATGCCACAACCCCTTGAACAGGAAAATAGCTTATTTAAGATATTAGTTTTGGCCACTTCACCATTACGCCAGTCTCTTTGACTAAAAATAGCTAGATTTGTTTAGGGTTTGAGGAAGGGGAAATACAAATTTATTTTTCATGATTAACAGATAGAATTACATAAAACATTAAAAATATGGCAAGCAGTTACCATCAGAAGAAACACAGAACAACCACATAAAGAGCACAATTGTTTTAGAATGAAATAAAACACATCAAAAAATGATCCATCCACGGACAGATTGCAGAAAAAATACTCATTGAAACCATGGCAAGTGACTGCAAGATTCTGCATAAATTATGCCGTGCTATCAACCACACCCATGAGAAAAATTGGGCAGAGTTGAGAAGAAAAAATAACAAAACCCTATCACATCAGTTTTTTTTTTAAATGAGACGAACCAGAAACAATCTCATTGTAGTTGCTGCTTCAATCCATTCACAGTAAACGGGGTTTTAGGGCTATTGAAATCCAATTTTATTGGGAGTCAAAAGACTTTCATAATCCAATTTCATTCATGCCTTCTAGGGTCGTGAGTCTCCAGTTCTCGAGTTTTTACAGCTTTAGTTCCTATGAGTCGAAAACTCTTTGTAAAAATTAAAATTCAATGAAACTATGGAAAGTAATTTACCTCAAGATTCTGCACAAATTGTGTGTGGTGTCAACGACGCAGATGACAAAAACTGGGCGAAGTTTGGAGGAAATTTTTAAGAAACCGTACCACGGCAGACCCTTCAGTTGCTGCTTCAATCTATTCGCAGTAAACAGAGGTAGAGCGATTTTATGTTGAGATGGACAAGAGTTTTTTTCACGCCTTACGGCAACAACACAATGCGGGTGCACATGAGGATAAGAAAACTTGATTTTAACCCATATCTTATCGCCCCATCACCGCGATTTTACAGCCATGCAAGCAACACAATGTCGGTGTAGATAAGAATTAGAAACCATGATTTTCGCCCATATCTTATCGTCGGATCGCGATTTTACAGCCATCTGATTTTGCATTTTTTGCAATTTTCGGGTGAAATTTCTCAGGCGTGATACAATTTTAGTCGGCTGTGCCCACAATAAATAGCCTATCGTATTTATTGTTTATTTATTTGGTTAAATTTAGACTTTATTTGTTTATTATAAATCAATTAAGTATATATACTAGCACTTGCACCCTCTAAGTAAACATGGCAAGGAAGTGTAGTTTGAAATATATAGAAGTTTGTTTGCAAAGTTTACAAAATATTTGTAATACATATTTGGTGCAAGAAAATTGAATGAAAGATTTGTATCTATTTCATTTGTGGGGATTGTGTAGTTGATGATTCCATGTGGTAATATGAAATGAGATAGCACATAGTTTGTTGCCTTTACATATATTTTGTTCCTACATAGTTAAAGAAGAAGTTAATGGATGTACATAAAAAATGGTATAGGTTTTATAAAAAAATGAAAGTAGGTGTTGGAGAGGAATTGTAGGTGAGAGTATAAGATTGGTAGCATGTTCCTGCAGGAATGTGAATTTGCATGCACTGGGTTGAAATGCCACATGGTCAATTCAACGCATGCTCAAGTAAGAACAAATTGTCACACATCTTTTTGAGTATGTATCATATGAAAGAAAGTTGTATAAAATAAAGTTGATCTCGAAATTTATTACTATGAAGCAAATTTGGAACTCGTAAAAGAGTAAAAAACTACAAAAGATAAAGTATCTATTTGGACCAAAATTGTAGTGGTTTTGAAATGAAGGCTTATGACTGCTCAATGAAAATTTTAAAAATATTGAAAACTAAAAATAATTCAAATGAAGTCTCTTAATATTTAGAGATTACCTATATAAATCTTCAAAATGAAGATGAGTTTACAATGAATAAAAAACCAAAGTTCCTAAATTCATTAGCAAACTTATTGAGCTCCAATCATAACTACTACCTTTAATTTTTGTTTTTTTATTTACAGAATGAAACTGTAATAATTGAATTCAATCATACACAAATAAGCAAGGTATAACAACAAGCAATATGGAAAGCTCTTTGGTGTTTATTATTATAGTACTTTAATACATTATAATAAGACAAAACAAATAATTTATTTGATGTCCAGTATAAATTTCTAGATTTTTAATTTTATTGATCAAGGCACCTTTATTAACCATGGGTGAAGTTGAATAAAATTAATAACTTGGCACTGAATAACTTAGAATCAAATTGCAAGTTAAAATTCCTACAACCACCATGGCTTCGGTGTGAAGATAAACGTGCACACAAACCAACCCCTTATAAAAGCTCAAACAAGTGAAACATAATATTATTGAAGGAATTTTATTATTTAAGAAATTCATATATTCAGAGAAAAAGAGGATTGCATAAACATAACAAGATGGTTATGAGCAAAATCTTCCCTAAAAGGCCATGAAAGATGATGTATGGTTTATACCTCAAGCTTAGCAATCACTCAACATTATTGGCATTGTACTATCCACCTGAAAACCCTAATCAAGCAATTTTAAACAACATATCATTGTTCTCTCTTGACAAAATCATCAAATCATCTCATGAAAAAATCACAGAAGCCCTAAAAAATAAAACCCAAAAACTATATAAGAAAGCATTGATTAAAAGGTAAACGATGTCGTAATGTTTAAACCTAGATTTTCATTTTAATAAACATACTCTAAAACCCTCATCGAAACCTTATTTTCAAGTTGTAGCTCGCCAAATTGGAGAAGTGAAAGGTCAATACAATGAGGAAGAGTTTGGAGGAGCGGAAACCAATGTGCAGAGTTTGGAGGAGCTGAAAAAACAATACCCAAAAAGCTATTGGAGAAATCACTCCCAAGCTATTTAAATCATCTAAATTTTTTGGGATTTATTACAAGGATGTCATAATGTTTAAGCCTAAATTTTCATTTTAATAAACATACTCTAAAACCCTTGTTGAAACCTTCTTTTTAGGTTGCAGCATGCCAAATTGGAGAAGTGAAAGGTCAATACACGAAGGAAGAGTTTGGAGGAGCAGAAACCAATTTGTAGAGTTTGGAGGAGCCAAAAAAAGAATACCCAAAAAGCTATTGCAGAATATCGACACACCTGAAAATAATTCAAAATTCTTAAAAAAAATAGGAAATATTTTCTATTGAACACCAATTGCTTTAAAAACAAGAGAAATGTTGTAGAATGAAATAAAACACAACAAATGAACTTGCCACGTACAGATTCCAAAAAATAAAAGACTCACCGAAACCATGGCAAGTGACTTACCTTAAGAAATGGCCACTACAGAAAAATGTAGTTCTTGATTGACAAAAAATATCCGCCGTTTACGGATTCCTTCCAAACAAAACTCATTGAAACCATGGCATGGATCTTACCTAAAGATTTCAATGTTGCTGATGAGAAAGAATGAAGAGTTTGTAGGAATTATATTTAGCCGAAGAAACCAGAAGAACGATTTACAAAATGGAGAGGAGCAACAAAATTCCTTAGCAGAAAATGGTCGAGCAGTAGCACACATACTGATAGTGGAAAAAAATGCAATTAGGTAGTAAAGGGGGCAAGAAATTTTTGGAGACTGTCATGCTAAAGCAACCAATATCCATGTTATCCTCTTGGCATTGTGTAGATTTTGTTAAGTGGTTTTCTATCAGTTATTATCGTACAAAGATCATGATAACGAAGACACATTGAACTTTGAAAACTGGTTATTATGAATTTCCTAGCGACGCCACTCTTCCAAGGGAGAAATAGGCATTCAATGGCTTCCGTAGACAATATTTGTTTCTCACTAAGAAGAGTGGATTATTTTAATATTACTATTATTGACAATATAATTCTTGTCTAATCTTTTTTTATATGAGCTCACATTGGAAATAACATTTTTGGAAATACTTTGTATGCTTTGAAGATGACGACGTTGGGCGGGAGTTTGTTTGGAGACCAATAGGAAGATGCAATTTTGAATGGCAATGTTTGCAGGGTTTGGGCACGGCTGCTCTGGTACCACTGTCTGTTAGGGATGGATGGGTGGCTTGTGGGGTTCCTTTGGTTGGGGCTCCCCCTGCTCCTAATGGTATCTTTGATCCTTCCATGTTATCTATGCGAGTGAATGGAGTTTGCATTGATGATGCGCTACTTGGTTTGGGTGCAGTCGTCCCCTCTATTCATATTCTCTTTGTGGTGTCGCCTTCTACTCCTACTTCTGGTGGTATTCTTGTTGGTGTCCCTACTGCTGGATTTAGGGCCACTTCGGGATTCCATTGAAAGTCCTTTTCTAAGGCTATTTCAAAGGATTATGCTCGGTCTATGACTGCTCCAGCTAGGGTTAGACCTTTGCCTTGTGCTTGTGCTTCCCCTGTTGTTGTCTATAGACCTGAAGTTGCTAAAAATGAGGATTTCTATTTGAATAAGGGTGTGGTCTATAGGTTTAATGGCTTGTGGCCCTCCCTTACAGATCTCCATGATTGGGTTTTTGTCTCTTGGAAGCCTATTATCTCTAGGAAAATTGAGCTCTATCGCAACACTAGGGGGTTTTTCTTTTCTACCTTTGCCTCCTCTGGGGAGAGGGACTGTGTGTTGGATAGGGAGTGGATGTGGGGTATTCATTTGATGTCCATTAGGCCTTGGTCTCACTCTTTCAATCCTCTTATTGAGTCGTTGAATATCAAACCAGTTTGGGTCTGACTACCAAATCTCCCTTTCTTGTTTTGGGAGGATTCTTATTTTGAAGCTATTGGTAACTCCATTGGACACTTTCTGAAGGTGGACTCTACATCTCAAGATCTAGGGCATACTACGGTAGCTTGTATTATAGTTCATTTGGATATCTCCAAACCTCTCCATGGTGATGTGGTCTTAATGGTGGAGGATAGACCTTGGATGCAAATGATGGACTATGAGGGCCTTCCCTTTCGGTGTAGGAGGTGTTTCTTCACTGGTCATTTGGCCTCTAGTTTCCCTCTTGCTCACCACACGGGTGCTACTACTTGGTGGAGGAATGCTCTCTCGAACCATCTCACAGTTGGTTCTCCCTCTTCGGATGATTCCTCTGAGCCTCCCTTGGAGTCTGAGTCCTTCCAGGCTCCTATTCCATCTATCCCTTCTATGGAACCTTGGTTGCCTTGATCTGTTGTCGTTGTCTAGGCAAAACCTACCTATCCCTCGTTGAACAACTCTGTTGATCCTTTGATAGCTCATGTCTCCTCTTCTACACTATCGACTCCCTCACTGCATGGTGGCTCCTTGTCTAGGGTGGCTATTGAGTATCTTCTCCTCTCACCTCACTCGGTGGATTTTGATTATGAGTCTTCCTGGTCTGTTATGTAGAGGAAGAAGAAGGGACTCCCCAAATCCGTCACTTCTTCGCGGCCTAGGGTTAAGGGAGTCAGATTAGTCCCCTCAGGTTCTAGGGTTGTCTAGTCCTTGTTTGTTGTTCTACAGCTGATTGTCAATTGTTTCTATATGTGGCCTATTTGGCCTGTTTTGTCGGGCCCTAGTGGCTGCTAATTGTTTTTCTCCTAGTTCATGTTCTAGCTTGAACTAACTTCCTTTTGGCCCTATGGGTTTTTTGTGTGAAGGGTACAACACCCTATAAATGTTGCTTATTTAATCATAAACATTTTTGGAAATTGAAATTGAAAAGTGGCACCAAATGACCATCTATCCCCCATATCAATTATTGAGCAGAGTAAAAGTTGGGAGCAGAAAAACGTATATGATAGAATAATGATAAGGCAGAAGTAGAATTTTGATGTTATCAATACCAATATTGTTTCCTTCAAATGGAGCTTTAATGGATGATTGAGTAATAAAACGTATGTGAAGCTATACAAAGGCAATAAAAATGTACCAAGTGATCATATGAATACGTTTTATTAGAACTTTATTTTTCTAGTTGAATATTTTTCGACTGCACAATTCTATCTACATATTTTTATTTTTAAATATATTGTCTTGATTATTCAGCTAAGCAGTTGGCGAGAAACTAAACATAAAACATGTAAACTAGACAGTTGACATCACTAAACATCCAGGCCTCCCTAAAAATAAATTCACGGGCCTTGTTACTACCAACCAAGCATAGGTAATCATATCCTCCACACTACTACAAACATAGTAGCACAAAAAACAAGCTCCCACAATATTACTAAGTACCCTAGAGAAAACTGATATACAAACCATAGATTTGAAGGCCCTTATAGTGCACAAGCAGTAACACAGACTAAACATCTAGGAACAATATTTGTAAAAATATACATAATCATCAATTACGTGTAAGAAACTAATGTTCAAAATGAATTAACTGTGTCAAGTTGATAACCAGTACCAGACCAGGAAACATAAAAAACGTAAGTTCAAAGACAACTTTTTTAACCTTGCTACATAACTCCCCCATCCTCAATAACTCAACTGGATGGTCTGTCCGATGGAGGAAACCCTATTGTGAAGCATGCAACACATGAGTCTTTGAGGCCTCAATGTTTGTAGGGTTTTGATTCTTTCCTCTTGCCAATAAATACAAAGCCCCGATCACTTGGCAGAAATTCTCTGCCCAGCCAAACTTTGAACTCAGCTGGCATTTATGCGTCGACCCATGGCAGCTCAAATTCAATCCAAAGGAGATCCGGCACAAAGAACTCTTTGACATCAGTGAACTCTAACAAACTGTAGGCAAATGGGAAAAACTAAAAGAGATCCACACAAAACAATAAAAACTACTTCGTGACAAACAAGATGCCTATGCAAAGGCCCACGATCAATAAGATTTGGTATGTATTGCATGATAACAGTGCCCACTATACTATATCTCCCACAAATTCCATAATAGATGCTTCATGTTTAATTGCAAATATCAAATAAATGAGAAAACCATGAATCTAGAAGCAAAATGCACTAGAGCTGTAAACTAAAAAGCAAATGCCAAAAATTAGCAGTAATACCTTTTTGCACAAGTATTTTCATCTATAGTTGTAGTTCTAAGGAGGTGAGGTGGTGGTGTAAAAGATAGTGATAAATGCAATTACCTAACTAGAAAAAGTGCATTAATCATAGATGAATGACATATGTGAATTGAAAGGACATCTAAGAAGACGTTTTTATTGAGTGACCAAGTAAATAAATGCATGGAGTATGGTGGTGGAGAAAATAACTATCACCACAGATTTTTCTAGCATAGGCGTGACAATGTTGAATTCCTGCAGATTTTTCCAGCATACATTCCCGTACTCATTTTATTCAGGCATGAGAATGTTGAATTGTTAAAAGTTGTTTCACGGTGAGTTAAAAACTATTTCAAGCATGAGACATGTTTTTCTTCAAAGTGAATTCACAATATATATAGTCTATTGACTAAAAATAACATAAAGTTTAATTCAATAAGGGAGAGGATTCAGTAGTTGAGCATGTTTCAATAGTTGTGATAGTAGTTGTTTATTGAATATCTAGTAGTTGTGATAGTAGTTGTTTATATAATGCCCAATAGTTGTGACTTGACTACCCATAATTAAACAAAATGCATTCCTTTGATCTAAAAAGCAACCAATCATGTGATGCCACATCAACGCTCAACTACCCATGATGTGAATGTACAAGTATTGGTCTCACTTTTTTTTGGGCCTTTTTGGACACCTTGACAAAAAGCATGCTAATGTGGCCCTGAAACGAAATTTATACGCAAGAGACTTGCCAAGTAAGCTGCTATAAAAAAATGGGAGTGATTTGAAATTTCCACATAGGATTTTGAGAAACGCGAAGTTAGGGTGCACAACTACTAGGTCCTCACCCCTATATGTGATCTTTAATGTGGTTGTTCAAGTGGTGTACAAAACATTTGTCATTCTACCATCATCTACAAATTCCCTTCTTTTTGGTGAAGGATGGGGGTTGATTTATAGATATGTGGATGGTAGGATGGAGAGTTGAGATTTGATTTTGGAATGGATGAGTTGAATTGAATGAGATGAATTAGAGTAATGCTAGAAGATTATAGGTAGGGTAAAATGATGAATGGCTGGAATTAAGATGTCTAGAATTAAATGAGATGATAAAGATGAATAGATGGTTCAGATACACATG
Source organism: Sequoia sempervirens (assembly GCA_007258455.2). NCBI lineage: Eukaryota > Viridiplantae > Streptophyta > Pinopsida > Cupressales > Cupressaceae > Sequoia > Sequoia sempervirens. Next base: position 124,732,560 of record VDFB02047397.1, read on the forward strand.
TTGAATTTTGGTGGAAATATCTATTTCAATGAATCTATATATCTTATGTGGGTTAGTGGATGATGGCGTGGATTTTGATTGATTTTAAATTGCGAATGAGACAATATTTGTCTTATTAGTGAGGAATAGATTAGGATTTGAGAGTTTAGATTAATTAATCAAATACTGAGATTATTTAATTAATTAGTGATAACAATTTAATTAAAAAATTGATTTATTTAATTAATTTGATAATGGAGAGAATATTAAAGACTAACCCTAATTAATTAAATAAATATAATTTATCTAATTAATTAGTGTTAAGACATTAGAAAAATTCAAATATAAAATGGGCCTCCTAAAAATCCTAAAAACAAAAAATATCTCATATAATGCAAGTTAATTAAATATAGATTATTTAACTACATGAATCAAGTGGAGAGAAGATTCTATTATAAATCCTTAAAAAATATCAAGATAAAAGTAAAAATAATTGAAAAGGGGTCTTCATATTATTATAATGTTTTATCTATCATATTATATTGATGATCATTTCCTTATTTTTATATGAAACTAAATGCTTTAATAGGTTGCTAAGTGTATAGGTAAAATAGTAACTTTGACCAAACCAACCAAGTTGAAGGGGGTGCATTGTTTCATGAGATGGTGTCCTAACAAAGGAAGAATAAAGAGGCTAGTTGTAAATGGGGAATGCCAAGAAGAGGATTTTGATTACATGATCTAAATGAAATAAGATGGAAATTGAGGAAAATGTACCTTGACTAAATAAGATAGGATGCCACAAAAAAATTGAGTACATGGGCAGAGGCAAAGTTACCCACTTGAATGCATTATCAAAAGATCAATCTATTAAATGAAGCTAAGAGATTGCATGATATGGACAATACCAAAAATGAACTAAGTACCTAAGGTCATAGGTGATAGGGAGAAAATTAAAATTGTTGGTTAACCTTCAACCCTTGGTGGAGTTATATAGACACCATTGATGGAGAGTAGAGCTCCACAATTATCCTTGTTGAATCCCAAGAATGGTCATATTAGTGGTGCAAGTAATAAAAAAATGACCATCCTTGTTGATGTTGAATGATGGCTATCTCAATAGTAGTTTGATTTTCTTACATTATTTTACCAAGGTGTTCCATTGTTCACTTGTGCTTGGTCCCAATATAGTGGAACTACAACTCTCAAAGTTTGTGTTATGATTTTATTTGAATATGAATGTTTAATTCTTTTATGTGTGTGTGCATGTTTATTATTCGATGTCAGCAAGAATAGGTCTTGAATGATTGAGTGATAGGTTCCACTGTTATTGTTTGGGTTAGCTACAATTTTATAGTATTATACTAATTAAAAAATGTTGGTGGTTACACACTTCATCGACACCCCCATGATGTTGAATATACTACTATGAGGGTGGCTATACTAAAATCCAAGAAAAATTCATGTGTTTCCCTCTAGGTTGAGCAAATTGTACCTCGACAATGAAGAGATAATGCTATCTAGTCCCATGACCTAAGTTCATTTTGTATGTGTATGTATAAATACATACAAACATACATAACAAGGTGTGTTGGACCCATGCGTTCTTATTTTATGCATCACATGAAGATCCCTCATCACTATATTTAATTTAAGATATAAAACTAAAAAATTTAGCCAACTTCACATTCAAGGAGCATTAAAGTTTGTCAATTTTTTGCTAATTGAAACCATTACTATGACTAAGAGTTGATAAATACACTCTTGAAGGTCATTAGAAATAAATTAAGAAACTAGGAGGAAATTGATCATCAAGTTATATTGTAATATACTTCAAATTCTACAATTTGAATATTGTAATCAAATAAAAAAGGCCTAGAGTGCTGGCAAGAAGTTGACTCCACTTTTTGGCCATTTAGTGGAAGTGTTTTCCCTGATTTTCAGAATTCGACACATTTCACCTTAAAATTTGAAGCATTTAGAGATGAAATCTTGAAAAAATTCAATAATCATAAAATGTAGTATTCAGAGTCTAGTTTCCAAATATGTAATTTATTTCAATACCCAGATGGTACAAATTGATTTTCAATAAGCTTTTCTAAAAATCACTATTTAAAAGTCATTTTTTTACCATACCATGCACATGTACGTCATCCATATTTTGACCTAAATAATCATATTTTTCTAAATCCTTTTGGGAAAATATTTGTAACTCACTGAAGCATGCTTTCCATATTTTTTTTGTATTTTTTTATTGAATGTTTTTTTGTTAATTTTTTATTGGTCATATTTGGTGTTTTGAAAAATCATCGTATACGTCACGTATAAGATGACCTAAACTTATCATTTTTTGATTTTTTTTTTAAATTGAAAAGAATTGTATAAAGTATGCTTTCGTACAATCCGTTCATAAAAAAATTATGTTAATAAAAAGTTATTAAAATACTAAAAAACCCCGATAATTCATGGACCTGTTTCATCAAAAATTAAATGAAAACAAAAAAATTAATCCAATTGTAAAAAAAATATACATTTGGAATCTACATTGTCTCATCTATAATGGGTTTTAATTTCATTGAAAAATTATGCAAAAAAGTCTTCAGACGTATGCCCAAATTCACTATTTTCTTGCGACATTGCTAAGACCTTCAACTTGCAAGTCAAACCAAGTCTAGGGCCTAGGTTTGGCTCCCAAAACCTTTTCCTGAACCTATTAACAAAGCAAAAACTTGGCCTACATTTCAAATTTCAAGAAACGGGATCTTGTTTAGTAAACGGGATCACGTCTTCTTTATAAACAGGATCATGTTTCCCATTTGTCTGTTGAAAATGGAATAGGATCTTGTTTAATAAATAGGATCTGGTTTACTACAGGATCTTATTTAATAAACGAGATCCTGATTTATAAAATTCAGGATCGTGCTTAGTAAATGAGATCTTGAGTTATTTTTGACCATTTTTTTTAATTTTATTGTCAAACAAGTACATCTCGGGTCTGAGAATTGTTTTGTACGATCGACTGTGACATATTCCCTATTTTCTATCAACTTTTGTCTTGTAAAAGCTCTTCAACTTGGGATTTTTTCCAATTTTGAAAGGAAGCATCATTGGGAGACTGTTACAAAGGATTTTTTTTGAATTGCCACTTTTTCCAAAGGAGGAAGAGGAATTTTATTTAATTGCTACTTGTTTGAAGGAGGAAGAGAAATTTTGTTGAATTTCTACTTGTTTTCAAAGGAGGAAGAGGAATTTTGTTTATTTGCTACTTGTTTTAAGGAGGAAGATAAATTTTGTTGTATTGCTATTTGTTTTCAAAGGAGGATGATAAATTTTGTTTAATTGCTACCTGTTTGAAGGAGGAAGATAAATTTTATTCAATTTCTACTTGTTTGAAGGAGGGAGAGCAATTAAACATAATTGCTATTTGTTTGAAGGAGGAAGAGGAATTTTGTTCAATTGCTACTTGTTTGAAGGAGGAAGAGGAAATTTGTTCAATTTCTACTTGTTTGAAGTGGGGAGAGGAATTTTGTGAACAATTACTACTTGTTTGAAGGAGGAACAAACAAGGAAGACTTTCAATTTTTTGACATTCATTTGTATATACTTAAAAAAAAATTGATCATGGGATCACAATGTCAGAATAAGAGGAAAGATAGGAAGGTATTGACCCCTACAAAAATTCGAGCAAAGAGAGAGGAAGCAAAAAGAGAAAGAGAAAGAAGAATGAGAATTCAATCAATCAATGATGGTGAAGCATCCAATTCCACAACTATTGAAGATAAAAACATTGAGGAGACCATGGATGTAGATGATGCAAACTTGCAAGAGGTGAATGTGGACACTAATACAAATATACAAACTACTCCTACTATGTCTTCAAATATCCCTTTCAATGCTATGGAGAATGTTTCAATAGGCACAAGTCTAGGTACGTCTTCAAATCCACCTTTGAGCCTCATGAAAATGGTGTTTATTAGAGATTTTAAAAATGTTGGATATAACAATGTTGGCATTGATAATATTCATAGAGTTCAAGATTTGAGTCAAATTGTTGTTGAAAATGAAAATAAAAATCCTTTTATTGAAAATGAAAAATGAAAGTGAAAATCCTTTTATTGAAAAAGAAAATGAAAATGAAAACCATTTTGTTGTTGAAAATGAAAATGAAAATCCTTTTAATAATGAAAATGAAAATGAAAACCGTTTTGTTATTGAAAATGAAAATGAAAATCCTTTAATTGAAAATGAAAATGAAAATCATTTTATTGAACCTGAAAAGGAAAACCGTTTTGTTGATGAAAATGAAGATGAAAATGAAATTAGTTTTCAAGTTGAAAATGAAAATGAATTTCTAGGAAGTGATGTTGAAAATGAATATTTTTTTTTTAAATTGAAAGTAATGTTTTGGATAATCTTCCTTGTAAGATTTCTTGGAGACAAATAAGAACACATGCCAATAGATTATACAAAAAAAAAATTACCATAAAATGTTTTTAGTTCAATGTCAACAAATGATGTAATTGATGAGAATGCGTAAAATGAGAAAAGTAATGAAAAAGTTAGGAATTTTTGTTAAACAAAGAAGAAAAGATCAATTAGTAAAACATGTTATGTCTACTATTGCTAGTACCATTTAGTCTACTAGAAAAAATAGCCGATTGAAAGATAAGAATGCAGTGAGAAGAGCTATAACAACTGTTATAGTTAATAAAACAACTTTAGATAAAAGGATGGTAAACAATATTAGTGAAGTTTTAAAAATACATCCTAAAACATTGCTAAGAGCGGAAAAAAGAAGAGAAAGTATAGAAAATGATCCAATCAACCAATGTTGGAGTTTAGTGGTCAACTCCCGAGGTCTGACATGAAATTGAATGTTGAAATTAAATCTTTGATTGAAAAATATTGGCATGATAATGCTAGGGTATCATCTAATACTAGAGATATTTTAAAATTAAGAGTGGGTTCAAAGTTTGCGATCCTCATCCAAAACACCTATTAGATACAACACAAACTGAATTTTATAGAAAATTTTCTGGTGATTTAGTGTTACCTAGTAATATTAAAATAAGTCAAAGTTCTTTTGAAAAATGTAAACCTTGGTATGTAAAAATTAATAAGCAACAAATATCTTGTTGTTGTAAAACACATGTTCAATTTCATTATTTTTATGATGTTTTTTGATATATACATTGTACTTTGCATGCTAACATGATTATGCAGGAATGTGGTATTAATATGCCACTTGAAACAATAAGGGAGTTTATATCAAGTTTGTTTTGTGAAAGATTTAATGAAAAATTATTTTAAGTTCTTATATTTCTGGACAATGCACTAGTTGTGGAAATCTTTCATTCTTAAGAGTTTGCATGCATGAAAGTGTTGATAATGATTTTGGAAAATAATTAGTGGATGTTAAAAGATTTAAGAATGTTGACTATTCTCTAAAAGATGGAAAATTTGGAAAGCGTTGTGATTTAGTTACAAAAAAATTTAGTGTACATGCATTCATATTAGAATTTAAGAATAATATTGTACCAAAATATGTCATGCACTCTCAACATGCTTGATGGCTTGATGGCCAATTTTGCGCATGTAGAAAAACATTTCTAGTTGGTAGTATACTATTAGTGATTGATTTTGTGAAAAACTATACTCTAGCTCCGCAAGAGGAAATTCAATCACAATATTATAACTGAGTGCAAGTGGCTATGTTTGTTCATATTTTTTATAGACATGCAGATGATAGCACAAAGGATGATAGAAAAGTTTTGAGGGAGTATCATTTCTATTTCAGCGACAACTAGTTACACTTGTCAGAGTTTGTTCAATATTGTTTCAATATATTTTATAGAAATTTAAGAGAAAGAGGAATCTAGATGACATAACACCTCATATGGTCAAATAATTGTACAAGACAGTTCAAGAATGCTCAAATGTTCTATTGGTTAATTAGGGTTCATAAAGAACTTAATGTCCAACATATGTGGAGTTTTTTGAAGCTAGGCACGGTAAAGGAGAACATGATGGATTTGGTGTGTGTGTTAAAAGAATTATTACTAGAGAATAATTAAAATTTGAGGATGCAATAAAGTTTAAAGATGCACGTGGGATTGTGGATTGGTGCAATACAAGATTATCTACACCTAGTTCGAGCAAGTACTCTACAATTCACAGATTCTTTTGGTTGGTTGAAGAAGAGAACATCCTACCTAGACTTGATTGTGAGACAATCAATAAATGGGTGATCCCACAATAGTGGTTTACAATTTTTGGCTAAACTGGACACTGAAATAATTTTTTTTAACTAAATCTTCACTTTTGGGCACCTATAGCGGCTAAACCGTGAGGAATTTAGATGATAAACACTAGAGTTTTGTGACATTTTTTTTTGTAGATTCTAAATATATTTTTTTCAATTTTTTTGGAATCAAATTACACTTCTTTTCCATCTCCCTTGAAAACTAGTTTTTCGAAAACAACATTTTAAAAAGTGGCGCTCACCGTATAATGCATAACTTTTTTTCCATGAAGGATAAAATTCTAATTCTTTTGAATTTAGATTTTTAACTATGATATCTAGTGCTTCCACTTGGTTAGATATTTTTTTATTGAATATTTTTTATTTAATCAAGTTTCAAAGTCAAACCAATTACAATTCAGACATAGCGTGACCGTATAATGTGTAATTTTTTTTGTATGTATCGAAATTCATTTTTTTCTTGTTGGATCAAGGACTTCAATATCTGGTGCACTCATATTTTTCAATTTTTTTTTTATAATATTCTATTTTTCCACATGTGTAGAACAAAGAGCTTCATTTTCGGTGAAAAACCTATGTTTAATAAAACTAAAAAAACAAATAGATAATAAAACAAAAACATATTAAAATTATAGTCGTTGGATAGCTCGTTTTGAGGACTACCTGATTTCAGTTGGGTTCATGAAGTCTCCTCCATTTTCATCCTCAACTCAAGCTTTGAAGGGAAATTTTTTTGATTTTTTTGGTGGCAGAGAGTAGGGATCAAGGAAAAGGGGGGTTCGCTCGAACCAAGGGGGTTCGATCGAACCCCCTTTCAAAAATGGGTTTTCATGTGGTTTTTTGGCGGGATGCATTTAATTGGTTCGCTCAAACCTAGGTTCATGTGATCCCTCTTTTGGTTTGTGCGAACCAATGAGTTTGTTTGAACCCCAAGAATGATTTTTTTTGGCATGGAGTCATTTTTTGCTAGTTTTCCTAAATGGCATTCATTTAAGAGTTTGAATGCAAGCACATGGACTATCTGGACAAGGGAGCTTGCATGTTTTTGTTATTTTTGTATATCAGGAGATTAGGAAGCATGTGAAAATATGGAATGGGTTGAAGAGTGGAAGCAAAAATTGTTGACACCTACACAAACACACGATCAATATGAAACAATTGAAGATAATGATCAAGTGTTTGCATTAGAAGACTATGAATGTGTTTCAGACCTTGTACAAGAAGGTAATTTAATTCAATTTATTTCATTTTATTTCACTTTATTACTATTTTGCAATACTAAATTATTTATTTATATACATATGAATGAATGTATGTAGATTGGTCAAATTATATGGACACACATAAGTTATTAAATCAAATTTTGTTTGCAGAATATGTGTATGATGTTGTTGCACCTAAGGGGAATGAAGAGGAAATGAAATATTGGTTGGCTCGTTGTGTGGAGAATTAACATAAGTTAATAGCACCTCAAGAAGATGATGATGGCTATCATTATCCAACAGGTATGGTGATCCCCTTAAGACATCCCCTTAAGAAAATTTTGATAACAAGTTTTTTATCCCCTTAAGAAAGTTTTTAGAACTTCTTTGATCCCCTTAAGAAAATTTGAGAACTTCTTTGATGATGGATATCATGTTATCCAATAGGATTGGTGGTGGTTGTTGGCACTTGGCTATGAAAATACTTGATAAGGAAGAATGGTTTGCCTGCATTCAAAGATTATGAAACACATAAGAAGATTATACACTACTCACATTTGGTGGTGGCAACAAATATAAAACTAGATCGGTATCATGGAAGACCTACAAATAAAGAGCTATGGACAACTTCTATGGAAGAGCATGAGACAATCATAGATGCATTGCAAAAAAGAGAGGATGCATATGGTACAATGGAATAAGTAAATACAAGTAAATATAGTTTTAGTTTTATATTGTCCTTTTAAATAGATTAAATACATGTTTTGATATTGTTGAAGTGTGTTATTAGTTGAAATTTATATAAATTGTCCTTTTATATCCTTAAGCCATCATCACAAATTCATCACATACTTTGAGAAAAAAAAGGAGAGTCCATGCAAATTCAACCTAGACAACATGGAATACTTGGTAAATATAGGTAATTATTAGTTAAATTATATTTAAATAAATGTTTTGATTATATATTGATATTGCTTGTACATTAATATTTAAAATTGATTTATTATCCTTTTTTGAATCCTTAAGCCATCATCACATTGATCTCCTACTTTGAAATAAAAAGGAGAGGATGCAAATTCAACCTACACACATATGTGGAATACTTTTAAATATAGGTACTTGAGTTGTGTACATATAGATAGTTTTATATAAATTAAAATATGTATGTTTTGATGATTTCATTAATATTGCTTGTACCATTTTGATAACAGGTGGCGTGAAGACCTACTGCATTCTAGGCACAAGTTTCAGATGTTCTTGAGATGGCATAGCCAAATTTTATAAACATTGTTTTGAGTTGACATATATGTACATATGTATACTTACACAATTAAACATTTTGTGCAAATTTGTATACATGTACATACACAATTATACTCTATACTTTTATGTATCAAAATCAATATTCTATATATTTTGTTTGTTAAATGTGCATATTTTCCTACTTTGAAACTTTAAATTTGATTGTATAATCACTAAATATCATGTATATTATTGTTAAATAAATTATATCAATTGCGATTAAATATGAGACATATACTTTGAAGTATTTCATCCCCTTAAGACGTCCTATTAAGACATATCCTAAATATTATACTTAATTATATCATTTGTTATGATGAGTCACCCTACTTTGAAACTTTAAATTTGATTGTATAATCACTAAACAACATGTATATTACTGTTAAATTTGGTTGCCTTGAGCAACTTCACCAAATTTTGACAACTTATTTGATCCCCTTAAAACATATAAGGACCCCTTAAGACATCCCCTTAAGACGTCATATCAGGACATATCCTAAATATTATACTGAATTATATCATTTATGATGAGTCACCCTAAAGTCTAATACTTGTTTATACCACTTAATATTTATACTTAATTATACTCTTCTTTGATCCCTTTAAGGCTTCGTATTAGGACCCCTTAAGACATCCTATTATGACATGAATTAAATAAACATTGACACTATTTAAATTGTATAGAATGTGATCGTTATGATGAGTCATCCTAAATTCTAAGTTAATTATATCAATTACAATTAAATATGAGACATGTACTTTGAAGAATTTCATCCCCTTAAGACGTCCATAGGTGAAGATGTTTGCTATTATTCGATTTGTATTTTGAAATCATTTGGTTCAGGATGATGCCAATTACATGGAAACTTGTAGATTAACTTAGTTGTCTCTTTTGACAAAGGATGTGACTCCCATTCCAACAAACAATACCAGAAGAAAGGGTGGGGGGGTAGAGGAAGAAGGTTGTAGTATTTTTGTTGGATGTTATTATTTGTTTTGACAACTTATAAATTAGTGTTTTTTGTGGAACATGAGGTCAAGAGGACTTTTTTGTTCTTAACTTTTCTCTAGCACTTTACATGATTTGTAAATACAAGAGTACATGATTTAATTTCAAAACTTTAGCCTATTATTAGATAGTTAAGTTGTATGATTGTTCTTAAATTTTATGTTGTAAAAGAACTAGGAAATATGATTTATACTTATAGAACAATTTTTTTGGAAAAAATTATTGCTTTTTGATTGGTATTTATGTTTAGTTAATAGAATTTATTAATGCTTTTATTCTCTAATCTTGTATGGTATTGTTTATTTCTTAAAATTTCACCCTTTGTGGTATATAAACGGATTGCTTTTGTTTGTAGATTATGATTTATTTTCTTATTTTATTAGATAACCTGTGTATTAGGACCCCTTAACACATCCTATTAGGACATGAATTAAATAAGTGAACATTGACTAATTATCACTAATTATTGAATGTATATCATGTATATCATGTATGTATCACTAAATTTGTAAAGTACAAATATTGAAATGTCTTAAATTAATTTCAACTTTAATTTCATATTTTTATTTCAAATTAAACAATAATAAAGTCCATTATTTACAATATATTAAGTCCATGAAACCAATATGATAGAGCTTCCAAAAGTCTTGTAAAATTATGAGAAAATCATGACTTGGATCATGATTGTCAACCTTTGTGCCTATGGATGGATTAAGGGTGTGGCCTAGAAACCCTTACCTTTGAGGTTTATCTAAAACCCTTTGGCGTTTTAATTTTGCATTGACCTGTTTCAACTGGTCACCGGTCGCTTAAGTTTTCACTTGAGCCTTTGAATGCGTATATTCACAGGCCCCCTTTGTCTAGAAAGGATGGTCACCCACGCATTGTACCACGTCAAATGTCATTGAAGTTTGGCGAAATATTTCACTCCAAAAGACCTATGTTAAGTCATTTTCCTGAGGGTCTAATTGTCATTGGCCTAGTCATGGCCCCACCTTAAGACTAACTTTTGGGCATGTGCAAAAATCTCGCCCGTTCGATTTGAAGATTAGATCTCAGTCATTGATCGCGCACCGCACATCATTAAAGAAGGGTCTTTAGAAGATGTGTGAGGTACATGATTGTTTGAAGCATGTCCTTGCCATGGTGGGGCTTGATCCTTGTCCAAAAACCCGACGATCGATGATTTAGAGATTCACGGTTATTATGGAGAGTCAAAGTTAAAACTTGGTCGTCCATCGCACACCTCACAACATTTAATTAATGCTCGTCGGAAGCATGTGAGGTACACGATTGGAGGACATGTGGATTCCTTGATTGATATGAAGAGTGTGGTAGAGCCTATGGACAGAATGACATGGCTCCCTGTCAACGAATTTTTATTGGCCACAAATGGGCAAGCCATGGTTTCAAGATTTCAAACCCGATTTGACTCAATCTGTGCTGTTCGATTTTCCATCTCATCTGGAGATCAACGACCAAAATTTAAAAGCCAGAAATAGGCATGTGATAGCCATTTTTTCTTTGTGAGGAGAGAGCATTAATAACATGAGCTCTATAGGAGTGATCAATTTGATCTTGGTGCATGTGAGGAATTAAGTTCCTGTCATCATTGAGAATGATATACAAATTTTCATGTACCTAGCTATTTAACGATGGAGATGTGGATGCCAGTGGTCAACTGCTTGCTCACTTGTGCGACTTTCAACAAGCATTGATGATTAGCACACCTAATTTACTTGTTAAATGAAGGTTGATGGCATTTGTTTTTACCACTACAATTGAGAGTGTGAATTTATGAATTCCAGAGGTGTGCTTTGTGTTTGTGAAGCTACATTTTCAAGGAAGATGAGAGTAAACTTTCTACTTCTATGTTATCAGTTCGGAGGTCCCCGAGGTTCAATGTATAGAAATCTCACAATAATGTTCCATAATACGAATAGAACATACCTATAGCTACTTCAACTCTAAAGAAAGAAGGCAAGGAGAGGGTCTGTGGTGAGAAGTCTACACCAGTTGCTACCAGAAGCAACCATAGGTTGAGAAGTTGAGTCCTGACTACAAAAATGATGAAGGCTAAGGATAAGGAGCCTGCAGGATTTGTACGAGGAATGTGAAGAAAGGTAAGATATGGTCGATCTTATTTTGGATGACGGAATTCCCCCATTGTCATTACTGATAGCTTCTCGAATAGTGAGATCAAAATAGATTCAGGTTACCAAAGATACCTCATGGTCCTGAATCAATTGGTAGCCCAAGGGGTGGAAGTAATATCAGTTGCCCTAGTTTTTGTAAAGACTCTGAGCAGGCGTGATTGCTCTATGGCTAGTAAGGATACAGATGAAGAAGGGGTGATGGTTTCTCCTCTTCCTTCAGCAAAAAAACAAAGTTGATGGGTCTACCGTGGCTCTGGTGTTGGTGCTTGTTTTGGTTCTAGGTGATGGAGGTGGCGTTTGGGTCTTAATTTTTGTGCTAGTGATATTGTTGTGATGGATTTTCTTGCGTTATCTGTGTATGATGGTTTTTTGTCTTCATGCTAACTGTGGATAACAGGAGCTAATATTATGAATAATTTTGTTTGACATGGGTGTGGAATGTAGTGCCTAGTTGGTGGTTAAAGGTAACTTTTGGTAGCATCAGCCTGTCTCTTTTGGTGGTGGTTATGAATTTTGTTTTCCCTATTCAACAAATGATTGTAGGCAACCATTCGGGGAATTTCTGAAATGAAATTGAAATTTGGGTTGAAATGAAATATTTTTGAACTGTAACTATAATGATCCTGATGCTTGTTGCTCCCTTAGTCTATAAAAGGGATTTCATGGCTCATTACAGAGAGTTCAATTTTGAGTCCAGTACATGGTCTAGGTAGAAGTTAAGAGCATAAATGATATATAGTAGAAAGCTAATGAATAGAATAGTAGAATTGTCTTGGGTTTAAGTCTTATATGTAGTAGTCTTAAATTAGTTTTATACAAATTACAAATATAAAAAAAAATCTTATCTCTGGAATGCATACTCTCTTATTTGTAAATTTCTGCAAGTTATAAATGAAAATTTCAAGGGTATTATCATTTATCTTCAAATATTCAATTGAATGTGTGTCCTTATTTCTACTTTAACTCAAAGAGTTAATTAAATACTTGAAGAGGGTCAGAGATTTGTGAGAATTTGTATAGGATCTTTTAAGAATTTACATTTTAGATATTTTGAGTTTTCAGATTGCAAGGCATTGTGAAAATAGTCCACCATTATCTAAGTTAAGTAACATGTGTATTATTGGTTATTGCATATTCAACTCCATTGCCCAATTGATGAAGCACTAGTCTATTTGTTAGGGATTTTTGCAATTGAATGAGCTGATGATTTACCCGACTATGGATTTAGAATAAGAACACAATTCACTTAAAATCTTTCAATTATGAAGCTTGAGTTTAAAATATCTCCTTGTTCCTAGTAAATAGACAATTTACTTAAAGATTAGCCAAATATTGAGTGAGTTACATTTAGTTGCAAATGGTAGGAACTAATCTATGCATAGAAGTGTTCTCCATCAAGTAGATCATAGTGAACATGATAAGGAACACCCTCCTAGGTCTCACAAAGCCTGAAGTGGAGGAGTAAAGACCTCAGAGTCCTTGCTCATCATGTTGGCCACTCACCTTGAGGATTCTTAACCATAAGGGTTGGCTACCCTTTAGAGAATTCCATGGGTGTATTGGAAAAATACCAACAGAATGGTGACTCCGCTGGGGAGAAGCAAAGAAATATCCATTTGCATAGAGTCAATCGCTTGGTGGATCTGAATATCTTGTTTAGATAATTGAGAAGTTCTTGGACTTGGAAAAGGTTTGATTGCAACAAAGATCAAAGAATTTGAGTGTGACCCTGTTGTTGGAGAAGACCCAAAATTAAATTTACTCTTGAAAGAACTTCATGCTATTGAAGTTCATTCCTCTGTGAAAGGAGTTGGTGACTCTATCTAAAGAACCAGTTAAAACATGAACAAAATTTCTAGATCAACAAAATTTGTGGTTAGGAAGAAGGGTAAATAGATGCTACAAGTTTCCAAGTATTCTCATAAATCTAAAGAAAGCATTATTCTGTTTGAAAGAAAATTATGAGAAGTCTTATGTACTTGGTACATCTGTAAATGAATCCCTATTAGGTGGCGTAGCACTAGATGAGGGAATAATAATGGTAATTTAGCATTCCTTTTGAATGTAAATTGAAATTCGTGCATTATCATGAAGAAGCATGTTATATTTTAAAATATTAAACAAAGTTTATAGGAGGTTCGCATTGTAAAGGCTTAAGGTCATAATTGCAAGAGAAATTTGCATTATTTTGTGTAACTTCAAAGCAAATTGTGTAATCCTCTTTCAAAGTGTGAGAAAATGCAATATCGGTCTATGCATCCTGATAGGGACCCTAATACAACAATTTGTATAACGAACAACCCTTGTCACATCAAGGAAATTTCAGTACTAAAAGGTACAAGGCTATAAATTTTAGTAAAATTTGTGGTTATCCAAATGTTGTACCACCTAAGATTAGAGATAGGATACCAAAATTTAGTGGTGAAAATTTTAAATCAACAAGCAAACATCTGCAAGAGTTTGTGGATATGGTGGGTGATTATGAATTGGACTTTGAAAATGTTGTCATGAAATTGTTTGTTCAATCCTTAAAGGGAGATGCTAGAGATTGGTTATCATATTTACCAGCTTCTTCCATACATTCATGGGATGAGTTTAAAGTAGTGTTCATGGAACAGTTTGGTGAAAGGATTGATCCAATCCTGATTAGACAAAAAAACATGTGTATGGAGAAAGAAGATGAGTTAGTTCCTTCTTTCAATATCATATTTTCAAAGACTCTAAGAGAGATCCCTGAAAGCATAAGACCAAATGGTGCAAAGTGTTTTGTGGTGTACTTAGGTGCATTTGATAAAAAGATGAGTTACCTATTAAGAGACAAAGAGCCCACAACATTGCATCAAGCATATCGAATCACTATAGATATTGAAAATAATTTGAAGTATTCAATGATGAAGGGATATTCATGTGAATACAACTAGTGGATCAATCAGTAGAAATTTATGCCAAGATGACAAGGCTCCTACTATTTCAATTTCTCTATGACCACAATATGAGACTCATGGTAAGCCCCATGTGAAATGCTCACAGGATTAAAGCAAAGTTGATTAGGTATCTCCAATTAAGAGTTTGTATGAGATGAAAAGGTATCAGGAGGAATCAACTTATGATCTGTTCTCTAGATTTGTGGATACTTTGTTGGAAGTACCTAAAAATGCCAGACAGAAAAACTCAATATGTAGTGATCTATTTTGTGAAATATATCAATCAGGATTGAGTACTCTACCAAAGGAATTGAAGCCTCACAATTTGAGCCAAGTAATTGATTGGATAAGGATTGTAGAGGAGGCTAAGAATGGTTACAAACAACATGTATTTCTTCAAAATGTTAGTGGTGGCTACCTTGTGGAGGAATATCAAAAGACAACACAAACAAGTGGAGAGAGTGTATTAGAACATGAACATTTATCTTGTTGTGAGGGTGAATATAATGATTGTAATTAGGTTTCATATGACATACCTGCATTTCATTATAGCAGTGATGAAGATAAAGATATACAAAATGACAATAAAGGGGATATACCCGACTTGCATCCTTGGGATGTCTTGGATGGTGAAGAGTTAGAAGAGGTACAAGATATTGTCATGTCCCATGACAATTTCCTCAACAATGGTACTAATGTTGATGATACTATGTCAATAACCAATGATCAAGGAGCTGAAGGTGAAGGTTCAGACATTCACCTAGAGGAACCTGAGTGCAGTCTTAGTATTGGTGGGTTTTCATGCTATGGCAGGTGTGATGGAATTGAGTCATATCATTCTTTTATTGAGTATGACTACCTAAGTTATAAAGTGGAGATTGAGTCCTTGCCTTCAAGGAAAAATGTTGATAATAATGAGAATGTTTGTTTGCTTGGGAGGAGAAAATTTGTTTCATGTGAAGAGTTCCTAGAATGTAAAGCAATACTACCAGCTAAAAATGAAGAAGATGAAAGTGATTATGTATGCTCTTCAACTGATTATAATGATTTTGGTTATGATGATGAGTTACAAGATGTAGATAATCATGTTGAGAAGGCAGGAGCTTCCATGACAACAATGGAAATAATGGATAATCCTTTATTTGATGGGCCCCCATCCCCACCATGTAATAGAAGTAAGGAGCTTTATTGGTGCATAGATAATCCACTTTATGAAAATTTTGATGATAAATTTGATGTATGGTTAAGACATAGCTATGAGCAAGCATAGCAATACATTGACAATTTCTTTAATGGAGGTTCTTATGAATCCTTTACATTTGGTACTAATGTTGAAGATGAGACTAAATATTATGAGGATATTAAAGTTTTTTAATCTTTCTCCCAAGAATGTAGTTTCCCTTACAATAATGATCCACAAGTGTTGCATTCATATGATGGATACAATGGTGCAACTATTTGTAATACTAATTGTTCACCAAGGGATGAATAAATTGCACTTGAAGGATATGGGAAAGAAGATTTGGGTTTGTTATCAATGAAGCATGCAAATGGAGTGAATGATGAAGAATGTGAAAACAAAAATGTTAATATCCAAAGTGTGGATTTTGAACCCAATGATGAATGCTATGAAGGTGTTGATAGACATGTTCATATCCTAGCCAACCATGGATGCTTGTGTGAGAAGGAGCTAGAAAGTTCAATTACACAAGAGAAGGATAATGTATGCACTGATGAAAAGAGAGGAGCAATAGTGAGTAACCAAGTTACTCTCCATGACACACACATGGATCATGGATTAATTTTATGGCCCAATAACAATGAAAGAAAATTTGGTTCATGTGTATGGCAGTCGAATGATGCAGATAGTAGAAAGTATGATGTTAATCAATATGAATGTGCAGTTGATTTCTTTGTTGATGCCCCTCATGTTCTCGGCTTAATTATGGACTTGTTCTCATCCAATGAGGATCACAACCATGTAAAGTAGAGTAAAGGTTCTCTTGAATCTGTATCTTTTCCTTCTGATACATTAGGTGACTGTTGGCCCAACATGCATTAGAGTTTTTATGAAGGATCTCAATTTGATGTGCAAATTGAATGTGGTGTCCAAATTCATGATCAAGTGGAGTATGAATGTTTTACATTTCCAATTCAATGTGATGAGCCTATGGTGGAATAGGTTAGTGAATGAGATAGTGTTACGATAAGTGGAATCGATGGTGTCAATTATGATGATGTTGATTGTTCAGAAATTCTTAATACACATGTTGATCCACTACAAGTAGAATAGGACAAAGTTTTTGACAAAGGAAAGAATTATTCCTAAGTTTTTTGGGTGCCATGGGCCTCCGATTTGAGGATTGAAGCCAATTAGTGGCTTCTAAGAAGACAAATTGCACTGTATAGTCTTGTAAATAATGTACAATGGTTTGGTGTGTTTCTTTTCGGTTGTGTCTACTTGCCTTGTCCTAGCAAGCTCCTACATTTTTGTGCTTCTTCCTTGGTCTGCTTCAACCCAAGATTTGGATTCTTGCTATACCCACAAGGGGTATACGTCCCTGAGCATGAGCTACTGATAGAGCTTCCAAAAGTCTTGCAAAATTATGAGCAAATCATGACTTGGATCATGATTGTCAAACTTTGTGCCTAAGGATGGATTAAGGGTGTGATCTAGAAACCCTTAACTTATAGGTTTATCTAAAACCCTTTGGCATTTTAATTTTGCATTGACTTGTTTCAGCTGGTCATCGATCGCTTAAGTTATCACTTGAGCCTTTGAATGCATATATTCATTGTTCCCCTTTGTCTAGGAAGGATGGTCACTCGCGCATTGTCCCACTTCAAATTTCCTTGAAGTTTGGGAAATTATTTCACTCCAAAAGACCTATGTTAAGTCATTTTCTTTAGGGTCTAATTGTCATCAACCTAGTCATGGCTCCATCTTAAGACTAACTTTTGGGCATGTGCAGAAATCTCATCCATTGGATTTGAAGATTAGATCCTGGTTGTTGATCGCACACTATGTAGGCATTAAAGAAGGGTTGTTAGAAGATGTGTGAGGTATGCAATTGTTTGACACATGTCCTTGCCATGGTGGGGCCCAATCCTTGTCCAAGCACCCAACAATCAATGATTTAGAGATCAACAGTTATTATGTAGAGTGAGAGTTAAATCTTGGTCGTCCATCACACACCTCGCGACATTGAATTAATGCCCACCAGAAGCTTGTGAGGTATGTGATTGGAGGACATGTGGATTCCTCAATCACTATGAAGAGTGTGGTAGAGCTCGTGGACACAATGACATGGCTCCCAATCAACAAATTTTCATTGGCCAGAAATGGGAAAGCCATGGTTTTGGGATTTTAAACCCGATTTGACTCAATTTGGGTTGTTTGATTTTCCATCTCATCTGGAGATTGATGGCCAACATTCAAAAACTAGAAATAGGCATGTGATAGTTGTTTTTTCTCTGCAAGGAGAGAGCATTAATAACATGAGCTCTATAGGAGTGATCAATTTGATCCTAGTGCGTGTGAGGAATTAATTTCCTGTCATCATTGAGAATGATACACAAAATTTCATGTACCTGGCTATTTAATGATGGAGATGTGGACGCTAGTGGTCGATTGCTTTCCCACTCATGCAAATTTCACCAAGCATTGATGATTAGCACACCTAATTTACTTGTTAAATGAAGGTTGATGGCCTTTGTTTTCACCACTGCAATTGAGAGTGTGAATTTCTAAATTCTAGAGGTGTGCTCTGTGTTCATGAAGCTACATTTCAGGGAAGATGAGAAAGCCTGCTACTTTTGTGTTATCGGTGTGAAGGTCCCTAAGGTTCAATGTGCAGAAGTCTCACAATGATGTTCTAGAATACAAACATAACATACCTATAGCTACTTCAACTCTAAAGGAAGAAGGAAAGGAGGTCTATGGTGAGAATTCTACACCAGTTGCTACCAGAAGTAGCCATAGGTTGAGAAGTTGAGTCATGACTGCAGAAATGATAGAGGCTAAGGATAAGGAGCCTACATGATTTGTACAACGAATGCGAAGAAAGGTAAGATATGGCTGAGCTTCTTTATGATGGAAAAATTCCCCCATTGTCATTACTGATAGCTCCTCAGACAGTGAGATTGAAATAGATTTAGGTTACCAACAATACCTCATGGTCCTGAATCAATTGGTAACCCTAGGGGAGGAAGTAATATTAGTTACCCCAATTTCTGTAAAGACTCTGAGTGGGTGTGATTACTCTATGGTTGGTAAGGATAAAGATGAAGAAGGCACAATCGTTTCTCCTCTTCCTTCAGAAAAAACATGAAGTGGATGAGTCTATCGTGGCTCTAGTGTTGGTGCTTGTTCTCGTTTTGGGTGATGGAGGTGGTGTTTGGTCTTAATTTTTGTTGTGCTAATGATATTGTTGCGGTGGATTTTCTTGTGTTATCTATGTATGATGGTTTTTGGTCTTCATACTAACTATGGATGCCTAGAGCTAATATTATGAAGACTTTTGTTCGACGTGGGTGTGGAATGCAGTACCTAGTTGGTGGTTAAAGGTAACTTTTGGTGGCATCGGCCTATCTCTTTTGGTGGTGGTTATGAATTTTTTTCCCTGTTCAACAAATGATTACAGGAAACCATTCAAGGAATTTCTAAAATAAAATTGAAATTTGGGTTGAAATGAAATATTTTTGAAATGTAACTATAATGAGCTCGATGCTTGTTGCTCCCTTAGTCTATAAAAGGGATTTCAAAGCTCATTATAGAGAGTTCTATTTTGAGTCCAGTACATGGTCTAGGTAGAAGTTAAGAGCAAAAAGGATATACTATAGAAAGCTAATTTATAGAATAGTAGAATTGTCTTGGGTTTAAGTCTTATATGTAGTAATCTTAAATTAGTTTTATACAAGTTACAAATATTGAAACAAATCTTATCTCTGGAACACATACTCTCCTTTTGTAAATTTCTACAAGTTATAAATGAAAATATCAAGGGTATTATCGTTTATCTTTAAATATTCAATTGAATGTGTGTTCTTATTTCTGCTTTAACTCAAAGAGTTAATTAAATGCTTGAAGAGGGTTAGAGATTTGTGAGAATTTGTATAGGATCTGATAAGAAGTTACATTTTAGATATTGTGAGTTTTCAAATTGCAAGGCATTGTGAAAATAGTCCACCATTATCTGAGTTAAATAACTTGTCTATTATTGGTTATTGCATAATCGACTCCATTTCCCAATTGATGAAGCACTGGTCTATTTGTTAGGGATTTTTTCAATTGAATGAGCTGATGATTTACCTGACTATGGATTTAGAATAAGAACACGATTCACTTAAAATCTTTCAATTATGAAGCTTTAGTTTGAAATATCTCCTTGTTCCTAGTAAATAGATAATAATTTACTTAAAGATCGGCCAAATCTTGAGTGAGTTACATTTATTTGCAAATGGTAGGAACTAATTTGTACATAGAAGTGTTCTCCATCAAATAGATCATAGTGAACATGATAAGGAACACCATCCTAGGTCTCACAGAGCATGAAGTGGAGGAGTAAAGACCTTAGAGTCCTTGCTCATCACGTTGGCCACTCACCTTAAGGATTCTTAACCATAAGGGTTGGCTACCCTTTAGAGAATTCCAAGGGTGTACTAGAAAAAACACCAACACAATATATATTAAGTCCATAATAGTACAACCCATGAAATAAAGTCCATGAAACAAAATATTAATTCCATGAGAAACCAAATATGTAGTCCATGAAATTATCAAATACAACCCATGAAATCATGTCTAACTCATATCATCTCTATAATCAAGAGACCTTTTCACACCATGTGGACTACGTAGATGACCTGAACCACTCTGTACAAGAGAAAGATGAAATTAGATGTAAGACAATTAAAAATGATTTAATGACTATTTAATTTATAATTCATCATAAAATTAAATTTCCATGGTATATGGCTCTGGATGCTCTGGTGCACCTGGACCAACCTCTAAATGCACTGAATCAATCTACAAGAGAAAGAAAGTTGAAATTAGATGAAATTCTACAATTAAAAATTATTTAATTTAATTTAATTTGTAATTTATCATATTTAAATTGTACCGTAAGAGGTTGTGCACCCTCTATTCAGGACCTGTTTGTACATGCTCAACTGCAAGATGTGTCTCATGCTATAAAATAAAAATAATTTAACATGTATGAGCTCACACACACACATATATATTCAATTTTAAATTTAATTAAAGTTATTCACAATGTATAATTTGTAATTGACTTTCAATATAATTAAAATTTTAAATTACCATGATATATGGATGCTTTGCATGTCCTCCTTGAGGTGTAACTATGATTGATTCAGGGTAGAAAGTGACAGTAACAAAGTCCTACAAGATCAAATTTAAAGCATGTATACTTGAATTAGGTTAAAATATATATTCAAGTTTGCACATTTTGTGTAGAAACTTTTTTAAACAACCTGAAATTCAAATGCCTCATGAGTAGCCACCACATCTAATGTTTTTCCAATCTCCATTCTCATTGTCATGTCAACCTAAACATACATATAGACATTTAGTTTGCTTATAATATTTCTAAGTGTACATGCACATTTGATATATAGTGAATTCAAAAATTTTATAATTGTAAAATTATAATAATGTAAGTTAAATAATTTAAAATATAAATGTACCTTCCCCTGATCTAAGACACTCGACGGTGGATGAGCACTCGACAACCCCTCAGGTAGAATCGATGTGGAAGTTGATTGAGTCCCCTAATCCAACATAAATATTTAAAAAATATGTTCATGATTGAATTATAAATTAAAAAGTCATGTTAAAAAATTATTTCATATATAATTTAAAAAATTGAAATAAAAATACCCCATGAGGGTTGTTGAATTTGACTGGTGTCGACATATATACTTGAGGTCTAGATGGTTGCCCTATCGTTAGTGTCATCTACACCAAACAATTTGATTGTTAAACTGCATTACAATTTTTTTTTATATATATGTTCATTAAAATTCTTATAAATTCAACATGTAGATGCATTTTTTACCTGTGCCACATTGTCATTAGGGTGATGCTCTATAGTAATAAATTCTATGAATGAACTGAGGCAACCAGATGATCCACCAAAATCTCCACGTCCACCTGAACTAGGTGTGGCTTGATCAGGTCCATAGCATAGTTGATTGCAACTAGTACATACATGTGGTGTCAACACTCATGGAGTGGTACTAGAACCAACTCCATAGAACACTCATCCATCATCGTGGTCTCTAGGCTCCCTAGCTGCTATCACAAAAGCATGTTGATCAAGGTCTCCTTTGAGCATACTCAGGGATCCTAATGTGGATATCACTACATGTTGATCTACATAGGTGCAGGAATGGCACTATCAAGAGGAGAAACAAGCGGTTGCACATGCATGGGGCATTGGGGATCAACCCTTTCCCCTAACCTCTATTGTGGTATACCGCCACCAACACCCTGAAATGATTTAAAATAAAAAAAATTGGGCTTTTTCCCCAAAAAAAACTCTACATATAGTTTCCTCAAAAAATATAATGGGACCTCCAGATTAGTGTGTGGTGGATTGTCAAATACCATCCACCATCGATCCCAAAAATGTGTACTCATTTGTGGCTGTATAAACTGATGAGCTCAATTAATGGCTCAAATTTGATTGGATCCATTACATATTTGATGTTACTATCCTAGACTTTGATACTTGGTTGTTGATATTTTCCTTAAAACCATAGACCTTGGACATAAGCTTTATCTTTGTGACTTCAATGATATTATCATGCTATGAGAATTATCTATGTTGAATTTACTAGTGGTTGAATGAATGTTACTGAGGTAATTATAGATATACATTTTTTTGTGTGTTCTAATGCTATTTTACAGGTTTCCACTAAAATTTTGATGTCAACAAATCCTGCTACATGGAGAAATTCTTGTTGATTGGTCTATTGTTAATAAGTCAAAAAGCTGATTATTAAGAAGTCAAAGTGGGAAAACTCTCATGGAGGGAAAATTCCCAAATTCAAACGAAAGAATGTAACCACCTTTTTGATGGTCATATTTGTTGTCGAGCAATTATAGGGAGTGTGTTGTGCTAGATTCTCATTGAAGCGAGTTTGCTTTGACCAATTTAAGCGCACACATAACTCCCTCCATCTCTTTCTATGCTTCCAATAAGTGGCATCCTCCTATTTTGATGGAGTTGACTACCTAGGTAGTTAGGGATAGTCAGTAGTTTTCTCCCTATAAATAATGGTTAGATGCTCCTTTTGATAAGGTTTGATATTCTAAGTTTGTACTAGCATTTTTCTAGTTTTACAGTTCTATTGCTGAGATATTGTACCTATGCTTTCAAGTAATAATATGACATTCTAAGTTGCTACATTTGAGTTAGTGTAAGGGAGACTCACCCAAGGGGGCCCACTTGGTGAGAATTCCATCTATTAGTTTAAAAGTTATTTTTTGTTCAGTAGTTAGTTTCAATTTCAGCAATTATCTGTTCCTACAGCCACTGAAATTCCATTTTGTGACTGTTCCTGCAGCCAAGGAAGATAGAGTAGTTTCCTATCTGTTTGTTGAGATTATCATTTATATCTTTCATTTTCAGTCCAGTTGTTAATTCTTAGTGTAGATGTTGATTTATGTTTAGTTTTTCAGTTGATTTCTTTCCAACACTTCATTTCCAACATTGTTTCTTTCCTAGTTTATGGATGATTTCAATGAAGTCCTAGTGCACATACAATGTTGACCCATTTAAAGTTCACGTCCCTGGGTTGACAAGTGAAATGCACCTTCATGATGAGTCAGATAAATGCGTAGTATAGATGTTTGAAATCTCTAAGTCACAACACTAAAGGCTTAGTTATTAAACCATTATAGGAGGAAAACATTTTTTGGCACTGTTGTCGAGGATGGTGTCAAACTAGGAAGTTCTTTGGAGTCATTCATAGTTTATTTATTTTTGTAGCATTTCTGAAAGTTTGTTCTTAATATACCCATCATTTAGGAAAGTAATGACCCACTATTCTTTTGCCAATTCTTTATGTGATCTTGTTGATATTGAGTTGATACCATATGCATAGAGGAAGGAGGAGAGATGCTCATGGGAGATTCCTTCCTAATAACCTTGATCCATTTTAGCTAGTTGAGCATCAGAATTTGCCAAGAGACAAAGAAGAAGCACCCCCTTTTGCTGATGCATTTCCCAATCTAACTAGTTTTGACACTTCCTCTAAAGACCAAAATCAAATTGAGAATCCCTTTGCTTTGGAACTTCATCAAGTAGCCATGGGTGATGATAATAATGAGAATAGACACAAAAATAGACCAAACCAACCATCTTTTCCATTTCCTATTACTCATCAGAATGAAGTTGAAAACCTCAAAAACATTCCTGCTTTAGTCCTTCCTAAGTTTTATGGACTTGTCACAGAAGACCTTGACACTTTCTTGTTTGAGTTTGATATTCTCTATAGAAGCTATGACTACACCACTGATGCTCATAGGCTTAAGTTGTTTCCTACCACCTTGAAAGAAGCTACATTAAGATGGTTTATGAGCTTAGATAGGAATACTTTGGAAACTTAAAATGATATGAAAACAAAGTTTCTTGAGAAGTACAATGAATATTGCAGGGGTAGTGACATGAGAGGAGATGGTATCTTTAGGATGCAGCTGAAGGAAGATGAGAGTTTGGAGGATTAAATTTCAAGGTTTCTATTTTTTCTACAAAAATCTCCATATCATACACTCAATGAGGAGTACTGAAAGCTCATCTTCCTTAGAGGGATCACTGAGAGCTACATTGATGCTTTGGACCTGATGGGAGGAGGAGATATCACTCAAGTTCCTTGGGATGACATCAAGAAGATATGTCAGAACTATTCTAGGGTAGCTTCAAAGAAGGGAAGAGGTTACCAATCCTGTATGGGTAAATCATCAACCAATGGAGTTTGAAGGATGGAGATTACTCATTTGTTGGAAGAGTTCAAGCAAGACATCATAAATAATCTGGCTACTTAGTTGGATACACTCCAAGCAAAGAAGAATCATGAGGAGGCTAAGGAAATGTTGGCAGAATATTTCCCTCATTGCAGGCAAAAGAAGGATTGCAGATGCAAAATGGTAGCTAATATTGACAACAAGTAGATCCCACCTAAATTAAAGCTAGTCTGAGGTGAAGATGATCAAGTCTACTACATTGCACATAGGAGGCCATGGGCTCTACGACAAGGTATGCCACCAGATCCATTATCTTTTTTTGGTCCATATTTTAATTCTTATTCATCTGGTAACCAATGGCAACCCCCATATCTATCCAATTATGGAGGATATCCAACACAACCTTGGAATAACCCTCCAAATATTTGGCCTAATCATCAAAACTCTCCACCCCAGTGGCAAAAACCTCAGGGGAATTGGTAGCAATTTCAGGGAAATTAGCAGCCACCTCCAGGAAACTAGCAGCAAACATCCTAATGGAGCGGTGGACAACAATGGCCAAACTAGAAAACTAGCTACATGTAGCCACCTTCACAACCCCAGCAAGCTACTATAATGCCTCCTCCTACTAGCTCAAGTTCAAGCACACCTAGACCTACTCAATTACTAGCTCATCCCACACCTAACCCAAATAACAAACCACAACAGTAGCAGCTAGTATACTCTGCAGATCCTAATCAATTTATTGCATATGTTGTAAGTGTAAGTGACATCCACCTGTGTTCAAGAACTAATTTTCCAGATCCTTCCACATCCATCATCACTAAGCTTCTTGTAGAAGAAGAGGAACCTCTGAATGTCCCCATTTAGCCTAGTGTGCCTAAAGATCCTGAACCAGTTCTAGCTTGGCAGACTATCCAAGATCCACCTTTTCCTCAAAGGTTAGAAGTTTCTAAACAAAAGGAAGAAAAGGAGGAATCAACCTTTGACATCTTGGATCAGTTGAAACACATATGTGTCAAGATACCTTTGTTTCAAGCCATAAAAGATGTCCCTATACATGGAAAAGCAATCAAAGAGGCATGCCTCAAAAAGCTAGGGAGGAAAAAGAAAGACCCCACCATGGTTCATGTGGTAGGATAGTTAGCAGACATCATGCTTGGAAAAGTCACAGTTCCTAAGTACACTGACCCAAGTAGTCATGTGGTAGGAGTTGTCATAAATGGAATCCAAATAAGGAATGCTCTAATTGACTTGGGGGTAGCAATAAATGTAATGACTAAAGATATCCTGCAACAACTAAATGTTGCAAACATGAGACCCACTCCTACTCTCCTACAACTTGCGGACAACTCCACTATCAAACCTGATGGTATAGTAGAGGACCTTGTGGTAACTCTAGATTCTTGGGAGTATCTAACAAATTTTATGATTCTTTCTCTTAAAGCTACACTAGGCGGGTACCCCATTATCCTAGGGAGGCCATGGTTGGCCACAAAAGATGTCTATATTGGATGCAGGTCAGGAGACATGACCATTTGTGATGGGAAGAGTACCAAAAAGCTTGTTCTCTACCCCCCTGCTCAACCATCCCATGACATGGAGAACACCATATGGCCACATGTTGGAGAAGAGGCTGAGGAAGTCAATTTTGTAGCACAACTCATGATGTTAGGCATAAGCTCTTTCATGCAACTACAGGAGGAAGATGAAGTGCTCTCCCACATAATTCAGAATCATTGTGAGGTGCATGAAGAGTCATCTACTCATGAATCTGGTTCTACCATTTCAATGAAGCCACTTCTGCTCGCTCTTCTTGTGACAAAAATTCCTGTAGCAACTGACATGCCCCATACATTGCTGGCACATGAACTAAAAATGCCAAGTGTTAGTGAAGAAACTATGATAGAGTTAACCAAACAAGTCCAAGTTTTAGAAGGAAAATATCTAAATATTAACAACAAGCAGAGTGAAGAACAACAACTGTCATTGACAAACTTACTGAAGACCCGTCGGCATGCATTTACATGGGACTACCATGATATGAAGGGATTGGATCTTAAGCTCTGCACTGATAAGATATATATCAGAGATGATTGCACACCAGTAAGGCAGCCACAAAGAAGAATCAATCCTGCATTGAGAGAAATTGTCAAGGGGGAACTTCAAAAATTATTGGATGCAGGGTTTATCTACCCCATCTCAGACAATCAGTGGGTGTTGCCATTGGTGATTGTGCCTAAAAAGGAAGGGAAGTGTTGAGCTTTTTTTATTATAGGGAACTCAATTTTTCCACCAAAAAGGACCATTTTCCCCTTCCTTTCATTGACCAAGTGTTGGATTCCCTTGCAGGAAAGCAATATTTTTCTTTTCTATATGGATTCAGTGGCTATAACCAGATACAAATTGCACCTAAGGACCAAGAGAAGACCACCTTTACCTATCCATGGGAGACTTATGCCTACTATGTGCTTCCATTTCGTTTGTGTAATGCACCTGCAACTTTCCAAAGGGCATTCATTAGTATATTTTTAGACATATCACATGATTGCATGGAAATTTATATGGATGATTTTACTACGTGTGGTGCTAATTTTAAAGAAGCTCTAAAGAATCAAAGGAAGGTATTACAGATATGTGAAGACCATAACATGTCATTGAATAGTGAAAAGTGTTTCATGATGATGCAGGAAGGAGTAGTCCTTGGGAACTACATCTCTAAAAGGAGAATTCAAGTCGACCCAACAAAGATTGAA
Source organism: Sequoia sempervirens (assembly GCA_007258455.2). Taxonomy (NCBI): domain Eukaryota; kingdom Viridiplantae; phylum Streptophyta; class Pinopsida; order Cupressales; family Cupressaceae; genus Sequoia; species Sequoia sempervirens. Next base: position 124,760,141 of record VDFB02047397.1, read on the forward strand.
GTGATTACTAATCTACCTATTCTTGCAAAGAAAAAGGATGTTAGAAGTTTCCTGGGTAATGCAGGGTACTATAGGTGTTTTATCAAAGATTTTAGTAAAATGGCAGCACCATTATACAATCTCCTCACTAAAGATGCTAAATTCCAATGGACAGAGGACTATGACAAGGCATTCTGTGATCTCAAAACAACTTTAACCCATGCTCTTGTACTTAAATGACCTAATTGGGAACTTCCCTTTCACATTCATACAAATGCATCAAACTATGTTGTGGGAGTAGTATTGGGATAGAAAGAAGGGACTATAGAGAATGCCATCTATTTTGTTAGCAAAAACCGATAAGGGGCTGAATTCAATTACACAGTGACATAAAAAGAAATGTTAGCAGTCATCTATGCTCTTAACAAATTCAGAAACTAAATAATAGGGTATCAAATTTTTATTCATACAAATCATGCAGCAATAAGATACCTCATGAATAAGCCCCTCATCTCAGGTAGACTAGCAAGATGGTTGTTGCTGATGCAAGATTTTGACATAACCATTGTTGATAAACCAAGAAAAGCAAATGTTGTAGCAGATTTTCTTTCTAGACTCACTACATCAGAAGATAATCAAGTAATTAATGACTCTTTCCATGATGATCATTTGTTTTCCATCATTGTGCATACTCCTTGGTATGCTAACATAGCCAATTACCTAGCTATAGGGCAAGTTCTTCCTCACTTCTCTCTAAAAGAGAGAAGGGTACTCATTGAGAAAACCTTTCCTTTTTCATGGATTGCAAGTTGTTTGTTTTACACTAGACCAGACCATGTCATGAGGATATGTGTAAGGGAAGATGAGACATATGATATATTGCATGCATGTCACAATGAACCATGTGGAGGACATTTTATAGCCAAGAGGACATCAATGAAGATCCTTGATATAGGATATTATTGGCCCACACTTTGTAAGGATGTAGGCAGATATACCAGGAAGTGTGATAGATTCCAAAGGATGGGCCTCCCAACAAAGTTTGATGACATGCCTCTTTACCCCTTGGTAGTAATCACTCCATTTGATAAATGGGGACTGGATTTTGTAGGACCCATTGATCCTCCATCAAATGGTAAATCCTACATACTGGTTTGTACTGACTATGTTACCAAATGGGTTGAAGTTAAAGCAATGAAGCATGCAAGAGCTAATAAGGTTGTAGAATTTCTTTACGAGGAAATTTTCATTCATTATGGGGTTCCAAGGGAGATAGTGACTAACCAAGGGGCTCAATTTACATCAACCCTTGTCACAACACTAGTTAATTAATATAGTGTGAGGCACAAGAAGTCTACTCCTTATCACCCTCAGACCAATGACTAAGCTGAGGTGACCAATAGGGAAATTGAAGCAATTCTGACAAAAACAGTGGCTCTTCATAGGAGAGAATGGGAAAATAGGCTACCAAAGGTTGTTTGGGCCTATAGGACCACCTAGAAAATAACCATAGGTTTCACTCCCTTTGAGTTACTGTATGGAAAGACAACTATGATGCCCATTGAATTTGAGCATAAGACTTTTAGGAATGCACTAGACTTAGGGATGGATATCTTTGAAGCACAAAAGGACAAGCTCATGCAGCTGAACAACTTGGATGAGATGAGAAAGAAAACCCTACATCATATCGAGGTAGTGCAGAATCAAAGGATCAAATGGCATGATAAGTACATAAAGGACAAGAAGTTTCAGACTAGAGACTGGGCACTCCTTTATGACTCCAAGTATCAAGACAATGTGGGTAAATTGCAGACTAGATGGTTGGGACCGTATGAGGTTGCAGAAGTCTTTCCCAACGAAGTTGTACAACTCACCACCATTGACCCTGTCAGATTCAAAATTTTGGTCAATGGTCACTGAATAAGGTTGTATCACAAGCCAACGTCCAAGGAAGAATTCTTGTAGCAATTCAACCAGCACCCAACCCTCGAACTTCCTGCAGCTGAAGGAAGCGCACCTAGTGTCCCTCCTTCTAACTAATCCAAGTACACATGCAACCATTTCATAATAAAGACTTCCAATTTTGTGGGAGTTGACTTCTTCATTAATCCACCCATCTTCCCATCTATCTCCATCTTCTCTCTCTTCCATAACGCCACCATCACTCCACTTCGCCATCACTCCATTCCATTTCATCATCAATGCATTAATTGCTCAACCATACTTCTTAAAGGTAATCAATACTTTCTCTGAATTATTTGCAAAGATACTCCAAGATTTTAGGTACATGCAAAACAATTTGTTATATCTTTATTATTTTCATTACATTTATTTAATTGTTGTAATTAAATGTAGATATTTTGCATAGCATTAAATTGTACTCTGCCTTGTCCAATCATACTCATCCACCAGCCTATGCAGACACATGCTGTAAATTAGGTTGGGGGGGGGGAAGTGTCAACTCAAGTCCACGTGTCATCCATATCAAAAAATTTAAACTGATCCAATTTGAATGATAAATTGATGTGACGGCTTACATGTGTAAGATGTCATTGAACCACTGCCATTTATTTCAATAATGCCCCTTATTAATGAACCTTTATTGCCTAGTCATAATTTCAAATGTTACCCAATGAAAGTAATTCAGTAAGCTACATGACATTGCCATCCAGTACAACAGAAAGAAGAATTGCAGTAAAAAAAAGTTGGGGTTTTTCAGGAGATTGCAGAGAAAAAGGAAATTTAGCAGAGTGTTTGTTGATTGTGGGTAGCTGAACGATGGAAGGACAACTAATTCAGAGTGAGCCCATGGTTCATAACATGGTAACGTAGGATGCACCTTCTTTGGCAGAATTTAGAAATTGTGGGTGGCTGGACTATTTCTTGAAGCTTGACAGTTATGATGAAGGCATTGCCCAAGAATTTGCAAAAACATTATCCAAGGGGAAGGCAGTGGTAAAAGGATTGGAAATGGCTATAACTGAGGAAATAATTATGGAGGTAATGAGCTTACCTACTGATGGTGAGCCAAACCCTTCTACAAAGGATGCAAGGTTAGCCAGGGTTGAATTTACTGAACCCAGTGATCCTTTATTGGTGGTGGATAAATAGGGTACAAAGAGAACCTCTCTCCCTAAGCCATGGAGACAAGTAGTTGTCCAAATTGTTAAGTACATCACTTGTGAGGGCCACTAGTCATGCCTCCATTCTGTACACTTCAAGATACTGAACCATATGAGGCATGAACGAAGAATGAACGTGTCCAATGTGCTATATCATCTCCTTACCATCATGGTGGCCGAAACACAGAAAGGTAGGGATAATTCTATCTCTCACCATTATTTAATCAAATTATTAGTGGAAAAATATCTGCATGAAGTATCTGATATGACATGGGAGGAGTTTTTAAATATTGATCAATTTAGAGCAGAACATGTTAGAGGTTAGCCTCAATCTCGTAGGGTTAGGAGGGAAGTGAGGGCTACTGAAAATACTCCTAGAGCATCAACCTCTAGTGCAAACCCTAGTTCAAACCCTCCTGTACCTGAGCAAGCTATTGAAATTGGGTCTTTTGAGTCACAACATTCAGGAAAGGAAAGTTCATCCTCAGATTCTGACGATAATGTCCCTATTAAAACCCTAATTCGAACTAGGGATGTCCTTAGGAGAGAAGAGACATAGAAGAAAGAAGAAGAAGAAGTGAGAACTTAGGGAAAGGCCAAAAAGCAAGTGGTAAAAAACCAAACACCAAGCCCTAGAAAATGAAAGGTTGATAACATTGTTCCTCTTATAGCCGAAGGAAAAGACAAAAACCCTCCTAAGAGATTGAAACCAGCTGGGCCAGCCATTGGTGCACCTCCAAAGAGAAGCCCTAGGATTAGAAAAACATCTAGGGAGGAGGCAGAAGCCCCAACGGGGCATGTGAATGTTGAGGAAGAGGACATTTTTGAGAATCAGGTGAATATCAGTTTGGCAGAGCTTGCTGCTGTTGCAGAACAAGTTGAGAACCAAGAAAAAAATGAAAGTCAAGATACCCTACAACAAGAATAAAATGAGAATCCAGAGTTCCTGTAGCCAGAGCAGGATGAACAACTTGAATCACTACAACTGGTCTTGTATGAACAACAAGAGTCAGTTCCAAAGAAGACTTTGGTAGGGATACATAAACCTGCTGATTTTTCATGGAATGACATAGCTCTAAAGTTGTGGAGTGAGATGCAAAGAAAGGAATAAGAATGGAAAAAGGAAAGGCATGAGCTACAAAATGTGATTAAAAAGAAAGATGCAGAGATTGAAGAGGAGAATGCAAAAATTGTTTCCTTGAAGGAAAGGGTAGATAATGTGGTAGACTTAATACCCAAAATGCTAGCATGTAGAACTCCTCCTCGAGTGTATTCCATACACTTGAAGGAGCGAAATATTTCCTTCAAGCTATCAAGGATCATTTCAGATTTGATTCCTACCTTTGATGCTCCACATGAATTCTTCCAGGCTTATCATCTTGCACCTCCTGACGTTAAAAACTTGTTATGTGAATTATACCTGCACAATTATGTTTTGTCTAATGATCATGATTGGAATCCCTTGTTGTATAGTGGGGACATTCATTTAAGGAAACTTATGTCCTAGATTCAAAATGAGATTAGTTGGGGAAAATAGTATAGAACTTATAGGGAAAGGGAACTTCATAATCCCCTACTTATCAGGGTAGAATCTAGTAACCCTGAAGATATTTACATGACATGGCACATAATTCTTTACCACCCCAACTACAAAGCTAAGATTATGCCCATCAGAGAATAAGCCTACAAAGAATATGAGAGGGTAGCTGAAACCACAAGAAAGTCAGTAATGGGATATTTAGCACAGAGGTGGAATAGTTTTCCAGAGGAATTGAAACAAGCTAAATCCCACTCTTTACATAAATATGTTGCAACATGCAAAAGGGTTGATAGGTATATACAAATTGGTAGATAGAAGCAGTGGTGTTGGCTTCCCTTAACATTTTAGCCAACTACATTACTACGGCTTGTGCCAGATTACAAGTTCTACCAGTATGACATAGCTACAGAAAGAAGATGGAATAGACTGGAGAGCAAACAAGGATTCTATTGGAATATTGATTCAACCACCACAAATACTGATGTGGGACAACTAGCAGAAGCTAACTTCAGGGCATTAACTAGGAAAAAATTTAGCGCTCTTTCTGTAGGAGGACCAAAAAAATGTTAGGTTGGGGAGGAATGATGAGTTTAATTAATGGCTCAATTTTGATAGGATCCATTACATATTTGTTGTTACTATCCTAGACTTTGATACTTGGTTGTTGATATTTTCCTTAAAACCATAGACCTTGGACATAAGCTTTATCTTTGTGACTTCAATGATATTATCATGCTATGAGAATTATCTATGTTGAATTTACTAGTGGTTGAATGAATGTTACTAAGGTAATTATAGATATACATTTATTTGTGCGTGCTAATGCTATTTTGCAGGTTTCCACTAAAATGTTGATGTTAACAAAGCCTGCTACGTGGAGAAATTCTTGTTGATTGGTTAGTTGTTAAGAAGTCAAAAATTTGATCATTAAGAAGTCAAAGCGAGAAAACTCTCATGGAGGTAAAATTCCCAAATTCAAACGAAAGAATGTAACCACCTTTTTAATGGTCATATTTGTTGTTGAGCAATTATAGGAGTGTGTTGTGCTAGATTCTTGTTGAAGCAAGTTTTCTTTGACCAATTTAAGCACACAGATGACTCCCTCCATCTTTTTCTATGCTCCCAATAAGCGACATCCTCCTATTTTGATGGAGTCAATTGCCTAGGTAGTTAGGGATAGTTAGTATTTTTCTCCCTATAAATAATGGTTAGATGCTCCTTTTGATAAGGTTGGATATTCTGAGTTTGTACTAGCATTTTTCCAGTTTAACAGTTCTATTGCTGAGATATTGTACCTATGCTTTCAAGTAATAATATGACATTCTGAGTTGTTGCATTTGAGTTAGTGTAAGGGAGACTCACCCAAGGGCACCCACTTGGTGAGAATTCCATCTATTAGTTTAAAATTTATTTTTTGTTCAGTATTTAGTTTCAATTTCAACGACTGTCTATTCCTGCAACCACTGAAATTCCATTCTGTGACTGTTCCTGCAGCTAAGGTAGATGGAGTAGTTTCCTATTTGTTTGTTGAGATTATCAATTCTATCTTCCATTTTTAGTCCAGTTGATAATGCTTAGTGTAGATGTTGATTTATGTTTAGTGTTTCAATTGATTTCTTTCCAACACTTCATTTCCAACATTATTTATTTCCTATTTTATGGATGACTGCAATGAATCCTAGTGCACATACAGTGCTAACCCATTTCAAGTTCACGTCCCTAGGTTGACAAGTGAAATGCACCTTCATGATGAGTAAGATAGTTGCTTAGTATAGATGTTCAATCTCTAAGTCACAACCCTAAAGGCTTAGTTATTAAACCATTGTAGGAGGCCAACATAGTCCACCTCATGGATATTCTAGATTTAGTTGCAAGAATGGGCTGGTGAGTATTAGGGTCAATAAAATAAGGTGCTAGATGGGATTTTGTTATTTTTAGGTCTAAAATTTGTTTATATGAGAAACCATCTGCATAATATCATCTCATCTCCTCTCTATCTCATCGATGCCTGTCTAAGTCAGAATCAATATACCTATTGGCATCGACAATGTTTTGCATCATAGATGAAAAACGTCTCACATGTGGTGCCATCAATGCTTCATTTTTCATAACATTGATTTGGTTTTGAATGGATGCCACATTTTTATTGATACATGCTTGCAAGCAAGCCTCATCTGATCCAACAAGTGGTGGAGGTGGTATATGAGGTGGAGGGGGGGAGGGGGAGGGGGAGGTGGAGGTGGTGGAGGTTACTAAGGTGGCGTATTCATGATATCATCAATGTCAAATTGATCCATGATATCTATATAAGTGTTCACCTGCATTAAATTATACAAAATTAACATACAAACTTACAAAATTACAAGAAATAGTTAAGTTTTAAATGTACATGCAAATTTATTTAAATAGGATGTGCATACATATACATACACATGTATACATTGATTCAACTTGAGCATGTGCATACAAATTTCATTTTTTTAAAGATGTACATATGTTTAAAATAAAAAATACAATGCATAATGCATGTATACATCATTCAACTAAAATATGTGTACATACAAATTTCAAAATTTAAGATCTAGAACCATGTAATTTTATTACATGTACATACTAAAAACTAAGCTTGAAACATTCACAAAAATCTCATTTATGTCTAACATATATAAATTACATTTTTCCAACAGGAGAAATTATGATAGTTTAGTCATAAAATATACTATTATAAATTCATCATTATAAGTTATTATATTCATAATCAACACTAAAAAATATCCATCAGAACCAAATTCATAAATTCATCACTAGAAATAGTTATCTAACCAAATTCATAAATTCATCACTAAAAATATCCATCCAACCAAATTCATAAATTCATCACTAAAAATATCCATCCAATGAAATTCATAAATTCATCACTAAAATTATCCATCCAACCAAATTCACAAATTCATCACAAAAAATATACATCTAACCAAATTCATAAATTCATAACTATAAGATCATTGTCTTAATTTATAAAGTGTTGTGGCTCTTTACTACATCTCTTCATTTCTTTGTGTTTTCCTTTTCAAAATCAAACTTTCTCCTCTCCTATAGCCATCGTCCATGCTCATATAAGACCCCATCTATAGATCCAACAACATCAACAACATTTTACATCATAGATCATGCAAAACACCTCAAAGGTGGTGTGATACATTATTCATTCTGAATAACGTTGATTTGATCCTAAATGGATCTAACATTGGCATCGATCCATGCTTGCAAGCGAGCACCATCAGTTTTAGGTGGTGGAGGTGGGGGGTTATGAGGTGGCGTGGGTGGAGGTGGAGGTAAATGTGGTGGAGATGGAGGGTGTGGAGGTGGATTACAGATATTATTGAATTGATCCATGATCTCTAAGATATAAGTGAACCTGCATTATATTTGTAATTTCAAAATGTAAGATACATGTTTAGGAAATACCCTTAAACCATTCAATATAAATGGCCTAATTGAATACAAATGATAAAATGTGTAAGCCTCATTTATGTCTAAGGCATGTTATTTGAATGAAAAAACAATTAACTATTAATATAGGATGGCTTAAGGGGATCTATGTATACAAAATGACATGGCTTAAGGGAATAAAATTTGGTGAAGTTTCCCAAGGAAACCAAATTTCATTAAGGTCCTAGGAAAAAATGAATGCTTTAGGGTTTACGGTTTAGAGTTTAGGGTTTAGGGTAATAGGGTGGCTTAAGGAAATCTATGTAGTAAGGTCCTAGGAAAAAATGACATGGCTTAAGGGAAAAAAATTGGTGAAATTTCCCAAGGCAACCAAATTTCATTAAGGTCCTAGGACAAAATGATGGCTTTTGGGTTTAATAGGGTTTAGAGCTTAGAGCTCAGGGTTTAGGGTAATAGGATGGCTTAAGGGGATCTATGTAGTAAGGTCCTAAGACAAAATGAAATGGCTTAAGGGAATAAAATTTGGTAGAGTTTCCCAAGGCAACCAAATTTCACTTTAAGGTCCTAGGAAAAAATGAATGCTTTAGGGTTTAGGGTTTAGAGTTTAGAGTTTAGGGTTTAAGGTTTAGGGTTTAGGGTTTAGGGTTTAGGGTTCAGGGTTTAGGGTGAAGTTTGGGTGGTCCTTGGAATAATGGACTTGAAAGTTAGTGAACAAAATTTTCTTGTGGAATAGTTGACTGAGATAGCTCTTGTTTCGACTGACCAACCTCTCATGAAATCTCATTCATATTATAATATTGCATGATCTTATTATTGTTAAATTTGGTTGTCTTGGGAAACTTCACCAAATTTTGAGAACTTCTTTGATCCCCTTAAGAAATGACATATCAGGACCCCTTAAGACATCGGTTTAGAGTTTAGGGTAATAGGATGACAAGTAAGGGGGTTAATATTTTTGATTCATCATATATGCAAGAACAAATTAGTTTATGGATATTTTTTATTTTATGAATCTAGACTGACTATTTCCTTAGATTACTTATATGATGGAGGTATTTTCCCATATTATTATTGACCAATTTTTATAATGCTCTAGCTAGATACCTTGCAAACATGGGTTTGATCCTAGGCTTCACACATATGTTTACTCATTGAAGATCTATAAAAATAGAATATATATCACTACCATATAAGTATATAAGTGATCATTAAATTATGTTGAGGTCTTTACTCTTCTAGTGAGGAAATTTAATTATCTGTAGACTCAATTTTTAACAATCACGGTTTAAATTGTAACATATTATGGCATAGTATCATGTTGTAAGATAGTATGGATCATAATAGATGCATAAGGCCCATATTATTAACTCAATTAAGCATAATCCGTAATAGAAACACATATTTGAGCATAATTCGTAATAGAAACATATAATTTATATCAATTCGAACAATCCACTGGTCCCACAAGTAAAGTTTAACATATTATTTTCTAATCTAATTATATCTATGTTCATAACATTTAATTGATTGTGTCTCTTGACACATCTCTCTAACTTAATGAATACACATTTAAATGTATAATATTTATCAAATCCTATTTCATTGTCAATATCAAGGACCCTAATTTACTATGTATCAACCAAAATCTATCGAATAATTTCTTCCATAAGCATTCCTACATACTTGTCTTCATACAATGCAAATGAAATTTAAAACATTTAAGTAATGCAAATGAATTTAAATTCCATTATCAAATATTCTTGAGCTTGAAATTAGCGTTTTCAAATGCAAAAAATTTTGTTTGATTTCAATTTAGGGTTTTCAAATGCAATTTTTTTTGTTTGATTGAACAATTTAGGTTTCAAAAGCTTTTTTTTTCTTCAGATATGATTTAAGGTTGATTTTTCATTTCTATTCAATATCTTAAGGGTTTCATTTCATTTCTTCTTCTTCTTCTTCTTCTGCAAATCAACATTTATTCTATTATAGGTAAATAAAAATACGAAAATGCTAAATAAGTTGAAAAAAAACATACTAAAATCTATCATTGTGTTAAAAATTTCAAAAAAACATGAAGAAAGCAAAAAAAAATGGGGGTGGAGGCTTACCTGGAGGTCGTTGTCTACTTTGCAAAATCGGGATCCTATGCATTGAAGAAATGACTGAGTTTCATTTATTTTTAAAAATAAATACCACTTAAAAACAAGATCTCGTGCGCTGAAGAAATGACTGAGTTTCGTTTATTTTTAAAAATAAATACCACTTAAAAACAAGATACTGTTTTGTAAAGATTGGGATCCTATTTTCTGAAATGTTGGTTCAGGACCCATTAATAAATGGGATCCCATATTTAAAAAACCAGGATCCTGTTTAGAATTTAGGCTTGAGATCTCAAAGCTAAACGAGATCTTATTTTTTGCAAGCCGATTTCATTTTTTTGCCTAAGGCAAAAACTTCCACATTTTGTGGACTCGTCTTCTTGATCAAGATACCCTTACAAGAGAGTCTAATAATTAATAAATTAATTAAATAATTAAAATTATTTAATTCACATAGAGGAAAATGATGAAATAATTGAACTAATTAAATAATTTTAAATAATTTAATTAAAGTAGACATGAAGTGAAGATTCAAATTTTATATAATTAAATAATTAAAATTATTTAATTATTTTGGACAAAGGGGAAGTGATGTTAATTTAATTAAATAATAAAACTATTTAATTATAATTAGAAGAATAATTGATGAGACGTGATGGCAGAATATGCTAATTATTTTTTGATGTCTATAGATATCCATCATTACCTTTTTAGTGATCTTCAATAAACCTTAAGGTAACTTGCCAAATTTCTTTCATAGTGATTTCATGAGTAATAGGGTTCCAAATGACATGATAATAGTCCCTCAACTGTCATCCTATGTATGATAATGTATAATCCTAGGGAATCAGTCAATAAACTCTTACTCTCTTCCTCCTATATCTTATATTCATTATCTTATATGGCCCAACAAGGGTTTGAACCAAATAAATCTTCTTAAATTCTTATAAGCCCTCAATAATTCCATTAGATCTTTTTCTTCAATGCTTGCTCTCAAATATCTATCCCCAAAAATGAATAGTTAAATATAAAGAAAGGAAATCCTTTCTTAAATCTAAGCATAGTGTTAGTATAAAATCCAACCAATGTTCACATGCTCTAACCAATACAATGGCATGACATGTGTTCATTCCCTCTCCACGAATCCCAAACCAAGAAATTCAAAAAAATCACACTTATAAAAGAATGCATCCAATATAAAAACATATTCAATGCCCTCATCACACCAATTTCATATAATTTTAACAAAATATGAGAATACTTATTTTAATACACATAATGAAAATGATATTATTGATTCTTTCATAGATAGCACCTTATATTCATATTTAGATGAAGATTTAAAATTTTATATTTTATCTAACAGTTACTTTCTATACATGATGTGTCTACTTCCTCTCTTTATATCTATGATAGTCCCAAATGAAAAGAATCATGAAAGTATTGATCAATCTCATATGATTTTTGAAGATGAGGAAAATATTGAAGGTAAATAAAATGGAAGATAAAGTAATACAAACATAATACCTTCGCCTAGAATCCTTACTAACTCTTTGATGAGTGGAGATGGAATGCACCCTTGTTCCATTTGATTTTATCTTATGATAATGATAGTATGTGGATTGTTCACACTCTAACATAACCTTGGTATGATTGTAAATGAGATATCAAAATGATAACTTTTTTTTTTTTTTTTTAGACTGCAGGAATCGGGTAGCACGACCCCCTATAAACTGCAGTGCGCCTGGTAAACTTTTTAACGTGACCGGCGGCGCTGGCGCGACACGCCCTCCGGTACCACGGGACGGGGGGGAGACTAGAACTTGTGACCAGCAGAGCCGCAACGGAATTACTTAGCCAACCAAGCTAGGGCCCCCGCCCATATCAAAATGATAACTTATAAGGGTATGATAACTTGATTGTTCTTGCTTATTAGAGATTTGATGATGGATGAGAGCCTCTAGATATAGAGTTTTGAAGAGGAAAAATCAAAGACTATGATAGATTGATGATGGATGGCTTTAAGATTGAATGAGGATTAGGGTTAGGCTCAAAGATGTATTCATGTGACAAGTGTCACATGATGACTAATATTTGGGTTTAAGATTGCCCATAAGGATAAAAATTATTATAGGAATGGTTAGGATTAAGAGGTGGGATTGAAATGAGTGGATAAGATGAAAAGTTTATTTGACTTTTGTAGAGGTGTCTAGGTATAATGAATCTAGATAAAAAGTTAGACATGTGAAAGGGACACTTGTCATATGATGAAAATTTTAGATTATAATCAATGTGAACAAGGTTGATGTCTAGGATTAAATGGATAAGGATAGAGGATAAAGAGGAATTAGATAAATAAATAAAATATTTAATTAATTAATGGGATCATGTGAGAGGAAATTAAAATTAAATAAATGAAAATTTACTTAATTAAAGGATTAGGATAAAAATGGGAAAAGGATGGAATTAATTAAATAAATAATAAATTTTATTTAATTAATAGGCTTAAGATAGGCTAAAATTAGGTGTGGTGGGTAAGGTTAGATTTTAAGTGTCTACAATTTTATACATGAATTGTCTCATGATAAATTTGTTTAAATATCCTTTTTCCACATAAGATTGGTGAATATAAGGTAGATGTTATCACTTTCCACATTCCAACACTAGCCAACACCTCTTATAGAGACTTTGGACTAAACACACTCATCCAACTGTAGTGTAGGAAAATGTATCCCTTTACATTTTCAGACTTGTTTGGGTCCTCCTTGTTAAAACATGGATTCTTTATGCATTATTTGGTCCTATTTTGCATCCACGAGCCTAATTAAATGCATTTTTCTGAGGACAATCCTGACATTTAACAAATGGAAAATCATAATTTAATGTTCAAGGTTATGTGTTCCAGATCTAGTGATTTGGGACTCATATGCCACCTTGGGCGTATGGGTCCCACCTAGGTCTTAGGGCCTAATTTCAAATATTGCATTGAACTTAACACTTCTTGGAGTTTGTGTCCCATGTTTAAGACACTAGGACTCATACAGGCCCAACTGGCGTATGAGTCCCTTTTTAACCAAGATAGGTATTTTAATTCAAATTCTTGGCAAGATTTTATTAACCTAGATCTGATGTCAACTTGTAGTGGTGTAACTTTGAGAAATTAGGCATAAACAAGTATAAATACAAGGCTATTTCACTTAGTTTCACCTAGCAATTTTGAGTCAAGCATCCTCAGATTTCACAAGAGCATTAGAGAATATTCAAGAGCATTCAAGAAAGCATTCAATGGCAGATTTGTAGAATATTATTACAACAATCAAGATCAATTTCATCATGTCAAAGATGTAGTGCATCATGCATGTTGTTGAGCTATTATATTGATGTAGCATTCAAGATCTAATCAAGTGTTCAAGCCATTATCCTATTCAAGTTTCATGATCAAGATCTACACTCATTGAGGCCACTTCATGTTAGTTTTTAGATTTGTAATCCAAGGTTTCAAAAAGGGTTGGTGAGTTGTTACGTGCATTTGTTCATTCTTCATTCCTTCATACTTTTCTATTTCATTTCAAGGTTTAATTACCAAAATGAGGGTTGACCAAGGCAAACCCCTATTCCCTAACACAACAACATTCTTCTCTCTTGATGTGTGATTGCAGATCTAGGTGAATTGGAGCTTAAAGATCCTTTGAAGACAAAGTTGCAAAAGTTGTCAAAGTTGTCATAAGAAATTGTCAAGGCTCACAGAAATTTAGATTTGGAACAAGATATCCAACTTATTTACATGAAATCAATGGGAAAGTGCTTATTTAATCCATCTTCAGAGGCTCACAAATTTTTAGTTCAAAATTCTACTCCTAGGACGCTTTTCACTTTTTTGGGACACTTTACAACTATCTAGGCGTATGAGTCCTAGGTATACCCCTTATTTCCAAATTTCTATAGATTTAGACCAGTCACCAAAAGATTCCAGATCTTGCCCAAAAATCTTAAACTAGGATTAAATCATCTAGTTTGGCATATTGGTCCCAATGCACTTCAGAAACATCAAATTTTCAAAGTTTTCAAGCCTTGTTTAGACATCTTCACTCCTTTAGGTACTTTTTTGTTTCTCTGTTTAGTAATTTGATTCCATGTTCTAAGTTTCTAGGGTTTTGTGCATGCATGTTTGTATTTCTCCTTTGAAAATTTATTTTCATGGTGAACCCCCGTTTAATCAAACCAAGGAAATCCCTAGTCCTTCCCTCACTTGGTTGAGGGATCTTGGTTTCCCAATGAATTAAAGCGTGAAATAGGTCCAAAATTTTTCCATCTCCTAAAAGGTAGAAATACCTATTTCCCTTGTGTTCACCAACCAATCATACTATCCAACACTCGCCAACTTCCTCTTCATCCAATAAAAACATTATCGATCATGATATTCAATTTTTATCCCTGAACTTATTTATACCCCTTTTCTCCTAAAGATGAAATGTTATATGAAAATGTTATATGGAATGTTATGAATAAGACATTATTGAAATAGACTAGAAAATATTAACATGCTTTTCCCAAAAATATGTTGCATGATGATGCAGACACACAAAACACTCACCCAACATCTAAATAATTATTCTCAATCTATCACTAGGAAAAAAAATTACATTAACATTCAATTGAAGTTCAATTACAACTTCAAACTAAATTCATTTCTCCTCCATGACAAATAATTTTATACAAACTGTAGAGTTCAATACAAATATCAAGTTGCAATCTGCAAGGTTTAGGAATCATGTATGGTTGGTTTCATATAACACAAAAACTTTAGACATCCACATTTCAACCTACTCTGTATGGTGCAGTCTTTTCATTCTATTCCAATCTGTATTTCCAAGTTTCTTCCCTACTTATTACCCATGCCTTCTTGTGTGCCACTTCCTCATTTACTGCCCCTCCTTAGGATACATTTTATCCTTCATTTAATTTTTGAGTTTTATGACTAGAAAATGTTACTTAGCATTAAGAATATTCAAACTCCATTCTTCAAAAAATGTCACCAAACCCCACCCTTTTATGGCGCACCCACTCTTAATCTCTGTGCACAACCTTTTCAAACTTGGCGCTACCCTCTTACCATTCTCTACATAGCCCCTTTTTAGCTATCTCCTCCTTGTCTGTTGCCTTCTACACAACCTCCCTAATTAACAAATTTCTACCCTTTTTTGTCCATTTTTTAACATCTCTAGCACACCTGGATAAGTCTAATTTTTTGTCTTTTAATCACCTTTTACTTCTTTCCATCAATTCAACTTCCTTAGTTGTGCCCTTATGTCTTCCTCCCAACCAAATTTCCTGTGCAGCTCTTTTAATCCTCTTCTTTTTTGCCAGCAACTCTTTTTTTTTTCTTTTTTTTTAAACCTTCATATCCATATCTTTGTATATGGCACTACCAATTGGAGTTTTCTGCTCTTTCAACTTCTAATTCTCCCTTATGCCCCCCTCCTCAACAATCTTTAATCTAAAATTTTATTATTTTCAAAATGGTGCGCCCTTTCAACTGCCTACATGGGAATTAATCTCTTTAACACCAATTTTCCATTTTATTTTTAAATGTTTTAAATCAGATTTGCCTTTTCACATTCCTTGGTTGTGTGAGATTTTTATCTCTTTAAATCTACATATTTTCAGTAAATCCCTTCATTCTCACAAAGAATAAAATATTTTGTATTTTTTTTTCTTTTTGAAACAAAATCAATAACCTTCAAGATGAAATATGAAATAAACCTCAAAATGTAGCTCGAACTCGTATCGATAAACGACATTTTGTTGATCAATGACAACAATATCATTCAACCTCTGCCAAAGTTGACTACTGCAACCGGATTTGAATTCAACTCTGAAAACCGACTCCTACGCTAAAAAAATGCCACATTAAATTGAAATCAAACCAAAACTGATAGAAACCAAGTCAAATGTTTTTTGGTGGATGCAGATAGCTCATTCGACCGGGATGCTCCTGCGTCACATGCCAACAATAATAATTTATAACATACAATTTCCCACAAGATTTTCCTCTACATATCAACATGGTCATTTCCTAAATGGAGGCTTAATTAGGTAGGGAAGATCACCTGTCCTATTTTGAAGAGGATACATTTATCGTCATAATGACAAAGTATTTTATAAAATGGGTCATTAAAGGCCACTTGATTCTTGATATTTATAATTTTATAATTAATGACACATCATTTAAGAATAAAGATAAATAAATTCTTAAAATGATTTCTTATAAAACAAAAGCTTTTACACCACATTATCTACATGGTAATGAAAAAGTTGAGGTCATTAATAAACTAATTAAATCTCTTAACAAAAATGGTTGATAAACATGGTACTAATTAGCATACATAGCTTATTCCTACATTGTGGAATTAGAAAATGTACTCTTAGTTTTTTTAAACTTATTTTATGATATATAGTACAAATGCTATAATTCCTCTTGAGTTGGAGATCCCATCATTAATTATTTCTTTTTATGAATTATATATGATTAAATGTATATGGAATATCATTTACACAAGATTGATACTCTTGATGATTTATAAGTGAACATGGTAGATAATTTAAACTTTTACCAAAGATAATTAAGAAAGACACACAACAAGGGAGCAATCTCATGGGACTTTCAAATTGGAGATCTAGTCCTTCAAATAAATATGAACATTCTAAATTATAACAAGAGGTAAAATTTAACCTAATTGGATTGGTTTTGTAGACACTTAAATTTGGACACTTAATTTATCCAAATTTATCCTCTTTCGTCTAAGCATCCCCTTATTTGCATTAATTAAGTAATATCGCTATTATTTAATTAATATCCTTAATTCTGCCAAATCCCTAAAGTATTTAATTAGTAAATAAATACCTTTAATCCTCTTTTTCATCAAATGAATTAAATAAATGACATTTATTTAATTTCTCATATGTCACATCCTCCATCTTTTTTATCTAATCCTAATCCATCTTCTAATCTCATCATTAGGATGTGCATATTCTTAATCCTTGATTAGGATGTGTCACATCCTCCAACTTTTGCAAGTTGGCCTCTAATCTCTCTTAGCCACCTAACCCTCCTCTAATCCTTCATTAACTAGCCTAATCAACCTCTCAAGGAATTTTTATTTCATTTTATCCTTCCAAGGAATATTAAATTCATTTTTTTCTTTTCTATGTGATCTTTGACTTGTCACATCAAGCCACATGTGAACTCTTCGTAGCACAATCTTAATCACTTAATTAGGTCAACCTAATCTCAATGTCATTTGTCATAAGTCAACCCTATTAAATACTTTCTCCTTTTGGAGAAGGCACCCCTTTCCCCATGTGAATTTTTAATTCACATTTAATCCCCCAATGCATTTCAAAGAATTTTAAATTCTTTCTCTCATTCCCATGTGGATATTTGAGGAATTTTTAATTCCTCATATGTCCTCTCACCCACATGGGGACAAGGACCTCCTTTATGAGGAGATCTTGTCCAAATCCCAAAGTACTATGTAGTACATCCATGTCATGTCCACATCATCTTTTTCAAGCCACTTCACATGCCACATGTCAAGATGTGAGGGCTTGTGAGTTCTCAACTCACCATAGCCCTACATCTTTGCCTTGTTGGTTTAATCTCAACCGTCCATTTCTCTAGATAATTCAAAATTCTCTATAAATACCCCCTCTTTTCTCTCATTTTAGGAGGATATCATTGTGCTAGCCAAACTCTTGCAAATTTTTCATTTGAGTCATACTTAACCAAAATACTTGTATTTGCATCCACTTTCACCCATTTTCCATCCATCTTATAATCCACACTTGCCTCTTTTGCCATCCAAGGAGCATACACTACATCAAAGATCGAAGGGCCAACCAAAGGATAACTCAACAAGGTAAAATATTTAATTTTGTTTTGTTAAGTTAATCATTTGCCCAATTTTGAGGTGTAGGGTGTTTATATTTGTTGTTTGCACTATTTTATTTGCTGCTCATTTTCTAACAAGTATTTTCATCCGTTCACTTGTATGCCCTTGATACAAAAAACTAGTAAAATACCTAGTTAGCATCATACAATTGAAATGATATTATTGTTGCATGTTATTTGTGATGCAAGGGCTTCCAGGAGCCATAACTTTTGACTCAGAAGTCCAATTAAGCAAAAAAATTATAGGGAGATTCATTCAGAGGATTTTTTTGGATTTTTGACCATGCTTAGCTCAATTGGTGTCCATTTTGACACTTTTTCATGGTCAAAATCTTTCATCTGGGCCTTCAAAATAAACTTTTATTATTATTTCGAGGTTTTAGAAAGTTGCTTTCTTTAATAACTTGGAACTCACATTTCCAATTTGAATTGTAAGCTGATAATTAGTGTCACCTTAGTGTTAGGAAGATTTTAGGAAAATTTTGGGCTCAAAGGGAAATGTATGTGAAATTACCAAAAATGGAAAATTATGATAATTGTAAAAAAAACTACCAAAAATGGTAATTTTGGGTTTTTTGTTTTTTTTTTCATTTTTTTAGATATAAGGTATTCTATTTTAGTTGTAAAGGAGAATTGACGAAGAGTAATGAAGAATTCAGTGATTTTAATTCTTAAGTTTCAATATCTATTTCTTAGGATGTGGTAATTTTACCAATTCTTTAGTTTAGTTACACCAATTTACAAGGGTGTAGGTCATTAGAGGTACCTTTTCATTTATCATTTTTTCTTCCTAATCTCCCCTTTGCCTTGTGGGATTTATTATGCTATACTTCCCATTTCCAAGAATCTACCTATATGCATGTGCTTTGATGGTTACATCATTGCATATTACTCATATGCATCCTTATGCTTATCTATTAATATTATTACACTTTAATTATGAGCCTACATTATATTTTGAAGTCCATTGGGGACACCATGCCTTCCCACATTCAACTCACATTCACCATTTACCCTAAGTATTTTAACCTAACACTTTGTATGATGATCATAATTAAGTCCATGAATTTTTTCTCCCCTCTATATTCCTCATATTTGAAACTCAATCGTGACTCTTAGAACCTTATAAGTGGATTACAGTCCATCTCTATCCCACCTATACATGTGCACTATTTTAGCATGTGGATGTCCATACTCTTGAGAAGAAAGGGATATCAATAAGTTTAGGAATAACAAAGAATTTTTTTCTCAAATAATGTTTCAATAACATTATGAATATGAAAGATAATGCATAAAATCATAGATCTTTATAATGCACTAATTATAATTTGTCTGATATGGACAACAATGGTAAAATGTATTTGTATTAACCAAACAAGGGCAACAATGGTAAAATAGATTTGTATTAACCGAAAATCCATATAGGCATACAATGTTATATGTCACTAAAAGTATAATATATGCACAAGATGTTTGGTGTGGAGCTTGATCAGTCTCCAAGTGGGAGATTATTGATATGTGGCAACTGATCATGTAAATATTATACACTCGTAATGTATCATCGCCAGGGTTCGGGGTCGAATAAGCCCCAAGCGGGGGTTTGGGGGAGACAACCCCTTATAGCGGGGGTTCGAGAGCGGTATCCCCCGAGAGCAGGGGTTTGGGGGTGCAGCCCTCAATTTTTTTTCCCTCGTTAACACATCAAGGTTTTTCTACTAACACATCAAGTGAAAAAATGACTTTGTAAAACCCTAATTCTAGAAGCTTCCAAAAAGCTTGTTATAAGCAGTTGGGATGTATGTTGCAGTATGGCATTCATGAGATTATAATCTACTTTGCACTAGATAATATAATCATTGGGTGGTTGAGTTTATGTGGATGTAGCCCATATTGGGTGAACCACGTTAAATTTTTGTGTTGATCTCTTTTGTGTTATTCTTCATTGTTATTTCTAGGTTATTTAATCTACATATAATTGTTAATGTTTATTGCTCCAATCTTCCTAAACTCTAACAACTGGTATCATAGCCATGTGTATTTCAGTTGATTGGTAGGAAACCTCTAGATTTGAGTGGGAGCAATGGAAGAAGGAAAATTCAAGGTTGAGAAGTTCAACAGATAGAATTATCATTTATGGAAGATGCAGATAAGATTATTTGTTTCAAAAGGATCTATGGCTGTCATTACAAGGAAAACAAAGAAAGAGGCTACTATGTCCAATGAAGAATGGGAGATTCTAGATACAAAGGCACTAAGAACCATTTGGTTGTGCCTAGCACCATTTGTGGTGCTCAATATAATAGAAGCAAATACAATAGTAGATCTGATGGAACATTTTGCTAAATTATATGAAAACCCTCAACCTCAAATAAGGTATTTCTCATGAAGGGTTTGTTTAATCTAAAAATGATTGAAGGTGGATCTGTGACAAATTGTTTAAATGAGTTTGATATGATTATTAGTCAATTAAATTTTGTAAAAGTGAATTTTGATGAAGAGGTGAGGGATCTCTTGGTATTATGTTTTTTTCCAAAAAGTTGGAATAGCTTGGTAATGGTTGTAAATAACTCTATCTCTGGTTCAAATACATTGAAATTTGATGATGTTGTTGGTGTTATCCTTAGCGAGGAAATGTGATGGAAAAGCACAGGTAAGACTTCAACATCGGGTAATGCTTTGACTGTAGAGAATATGGGAAGAACAAAGGAGAGAGGAAAAATCCCAAAAAATTGTGGGAAGTCACAAGGGAAGTTGAAGAAAGGCATATCTAAATCTAGAGGAAAAATGGATTGCTGGCACTATGGAAGGCCAAGAAACTTGAAGAAGGATTGTTGATCTCGAAAAGGAAAACAAGGAGACAAATAACATGATGACATCAAGGAAGCTAATGTTGCAAGTAATAAATTGCAGGATGCTTTAATTCTATGTTTAGATAATGTTAATGATTCCTGGGTAATAGATTCAAGGGCTTCATTTCAAGCCACACCCCATAGAAAATATTTTGTAGATTATGTTCAAGGTGATTTTGGACAGGTATATTTGGGTGATGATGAACCCTGTCGGATTGTTAAAAAAGGAAAAACAAAAATCAAGTTGTAGAATGGAAATGAATGGTTGTTATAGAAGGTAAGGCATGTTCCAAATTTGAGAAAGAATTTAATTTATGCGGGACAACTAGGTAATGAAGGCTGCATAGTTACCTTTTCAAACAAAGTTTGGAAGGTCACTAAAGGCGCATTAGCAGTAGCTAAAGGTGAAAAGGTAGGCACATTGTATTTTTGTAATGGTAATACTTACTCTACCTTAGATGCTACAAAAATAGTTGTTATTGAGATAGTTATAGCACTTGCTATAGGGACATAAACAAAATTGTGGCACCATAGACTTGGGAACATGAGTGAGAAAGGGATGAAGATCCTTCACTCTAGAAAGTTGCTACCAGGTGTGAAGCAGATTGACTTGGAGTTCTGCAAAAATTGTGTTTATGGAAAATAGAAAAGAGTTTGATTTCTCAAAGTTGGGAAAGAAAAGAAGAGTGAGAAACTAGAGCTTTTGCATTCAGATGTATGGGGACCAGCTCAGTTATCTTCTCTTGGTGGCTCTTGTTATTATGTTACTTTTATTGATGATGCAACTAGGAAAACATGGGTGTATTTCCTAAAACAAAAATCAAAAGTATTTGAAACTTTTAAAAGGTGGAAAGCTTTGGTTGAGAATGAGACAAGAAAAAATTTGAAGTGTCTCAGATCTGATAATGGAGGCGAGTATTGTAGTAGAGAATTTGAAAAATTATTGTTCATATAATGGAATCCGTAGGAAGAAAACAGTTCATGAAACCCCACAAGAAAATGGTGTGTCTGAGAGGATGAATAGGACCATTATGGAGCATTCAAGGAGCATGTGATTGCATGTTGAACTACCCTTACAATTTTGGGCAGATGTTGTACATACCATTGTTTATTTAATAAGTAGGAGACCTTCAAATCCTTTGGATGGTGGCATTCTAGAGGAGGCATGGGCAGATAAAAAGGTAAATTAATCATTTCTGAAAACCTTTGGTTGTGAAGCTTTTGTCCATTTTGATATAGAAAATAGAACCAAGCTTGAAGCTAAGTCTAAAAATGTACCTTCATTGGATATGGAGTAGATGAATTTGGTTATTGGTATGGGATTAAATGAAAATCATAAAATTGTTAGAAGCAGAGATGTTATATTCAATGAGAAGGTCATGTATAAGGATCATTTGTAGGAAAATGAGCATGAACATGCCAAAAAGGAATATGTGGTGTTGGATGAGATTCCAAAAAATAAAATTCTAGTGGTACCTGCTGCTCAACAACAACAAGTTATCCCACAGATTCTTGCAAGTATTAAACTTTCTACAAGGATAACTAGACCTCTAGAAATATTTTCTCCATCATTAAATTATATTATTAATTGATTCTAGTGAACCTGAAGGATATGAAGAAGTAATGCAAGTAGATACCAAAGAGTAGTGGGAGCTATGCATGAAAGAGGAAATTGATTCCTTGTTGTAGAATCAGACTTGGGACTTAGTACAATTGCCTATAGGAAAAAGAGAATTCCAAATAAATGGTTTTATAGGTTGAAGGAAGAAGATAGAGGAAAGAAAAGATATAAGACCAAACTTGTGGTAAAACATTTTGCACAGAAAAAAGGTATAGATTTTGATGAAATATTTTCTCTAGTTGTAAAGATGATTTCTATTAGAACTATTATAAGTCTTGTTGTTGTGTAAGACTTGCATCTTGAAAAAATAGATGTGAAAACAACATTTCTCCATGGGGATTTGGAAGAGGAAATATACATGAAACATCCACAGTGAGGTCAACGATAAGGAGGAATTAGTGTGTAGGTTAAAGAAGAGTTTGTATGGCTTGAAGTAAGCACCTTGGCAATAGTATTTGAAATTTGATAGGTTTATGAATGAACAAGGTTACAAAATATGTCATTTTGATTATTGTGTTTATTTTAAGAAATTGGGTAATGATAACTATATTATCATGTTGCTTTATGTTGATGACATGCTTGTTGTTGGGTCTAACATGCAACATATTAATGAACTTAAGTAGAAATTAGAAAATTCATTTGCTATGAAGGATTTGGGTGCAAAAAAATAAATCCTTGGTATGAGGATCACATGGGACAGGACAAGGTCCAAAAAAATTATTTTTGTCTCAAAATGAGTATATAGAGAAGGTGTTGAAAATGTTTAACATGTAGAATGAAAAAGTAGTTAGCACACCTTTGCCTAGTCATTTCAAGTTGACTAAGGAGATGTGTCCAAAGACAAAAGATGGGGAAGAAAAAATTTCTAAAATAAAATATGCATCAACAGTTGGTAGCTTGATGTATGCAATGGTATGCACAAGGCCAGATATTGCATATGCAGTGGGAGTTGTAAGCAGGTATATGAGAAATTCGAGAATGGAACATTGGAATGCGATAAAATGGATTCTCTGATATTTCAGAGGTATTACTTCAAAGAAACTATGTTTTGGAGAAAAAATTTAGCTCTAAAAGGATATGTTGACTTTGATCTAGCGGGTGATATTGATAGAAAGAGGAGTACTACAGAGTATTTTTTACTATAGGAGGTATTGTAGTTAGTTTGATTTCAATGCTACAAAAGGTTGTTGTGCTTTCAACCACTGAAGCTGAGTATGTTGCTGCTATAGAAGCTAGCAAGGAGATGATTTGGTTACAACATTTTTGGAGGAATTGGGACAATGACAAGAAGATAGCCCTTTGTACACTAATAGCTAGAGTTTCATTCATCTTGCTAAGAATTCAACTTTGCATTCAAAAAATAAGCATATATAACTCAGATACCACTTCATCTGGTCAGTTTTGGAGGATGGACAGTTGAAGTTGGAGAAAATTCACACCAGTGAGAATCCTGCAGATATGTTCACAAAGGAAGTTACATGGGAGAAAATGATTTCCTCATCATTTTTTGTTGGTCTTCACAACTGATAATGGTGGAAATAAGAAACCAGCCAGACCTGTAATCTAGTGGGAGCTGCAAGTGTAGCGGTGTCATCCAAGATCAGTATACAAATGGGAGATTATTTGGTGTGGAGCTTGATCAGTCTCCAAGTGGGATATTGTTGATATGTGGTGAATGATCATACAAATATTGTATAATCATAATGTATCCTCGCTGGGGTTCGGGGTCGAGCCAAGCCCTGAGTGAGGGTTTGAGGGTGGCAGCCCCGATAGTGAGGGTTCGGGGGTGAAAACCTCTGAAAACAGGGGTTCAAGGGTGGCAACCCCCAATTGCAAGGGTTTGGGGGTACAACCCCTGAATTTTTTTTCCTCGTTAACACATCAAGGTTTTCCCATTAGCACGTCAAGTGAAAAAATGACTTCGTAAAACCCTAATTCTAGAAGCTTCTAAAAAGCTTGTTATAAGCGACTAGGATGTATGTTGTGATATGGCATTCATGAGATTGTAATCTGCTTTGCACTAGATAATAAAACCATTGGGTGGCTGAGTTTTTGTGGTTGTAGCCCATATTGGGTGAACCACGTTAAATTTTTGTGTTGATCTCTTTTGTGTTATTCTTCATTGTTATTTATGGGTTATTTAATCTACATATAATTGTTAATATTTATTGTTCCAATCTTCCTGAACTCTAACAAAAGAAATCCATATAGGCTTACAACAAAGCCATATAGGCATATAGTGTCACATATCAGTAATAAAAAATATATCTACAAAACTACCATATAGGCATACAACAAATGACCCTAATGTAATCACTTCACTCTAAGGGAAGGGAAGATATCATGAAACACCTTTCACCATTGATTGAATGGAGAGGCATACAATTATGGTTGCTTTCAAACCCACTGCAGTTTTGTAAATTGACACCCCTAACAATTTCACACTAGGTTTGTCACTCTATTTTGCATGTATAATAAATTGTGTTGATAATACGTCCATTTTGGGGCCAAATTAAGAAAATACATTAAATTCCTTGACATCCTAAATTTTTGGATTGAAAAATACCCAATCATGAGTGTTGGGTGTACCTTGTCTTAGGATTAGCTTTTTAAAAATTATAAACTTAAGTGTCAACCTTTGGTGTCTTCAAAATAGTACCTTGTTGGCCTGAGTCCAAAAATTACTCACGATACATATATAAATAAGTATCCCCCTCTCATTTGGATGAATATTATGAATTATGAATGATTATGCACTAAATGTGAACACACATGCAACTTCTTTATGAGCATTCTTTATCTCTCTTATCTACAATCTTTTTACAACTCTCTATTTTTTTATGTAGACTAACCCTCGTAGGTATTCAAGGTAGCTCATTCCTTCATCAATTTTTTGTGGAAACTTGTGATACAATATCATTCCAATAAGGTTTTTACACCTAAGGTAACTCTATCTTATGTTATTTCATTTAATATAATCTTTATCACTTATTTTTCCTTTGCACCCTATACAACATGTACTCTTTATCATCATTATCATTATTGTTGTGGAGGTGGGAACACCAACATGAGGTTTGACCTAGGAAATTCCCTATATACAACAATCATTTCCCTCTTTTTGTGTGTGTAGATCTAAATATGGAATTTTTGATAGTGATAAGTTATAGAAAGAGAGAAAAATTTCATAGGTTGATAGGGTTTAAAACTAGTTCAAAACCCTATGACTAGGGCCCCTGTCACCCCCATCCCTCCAATTCAACATCTTCTTCTAGTGATAGGTGCCCCTTTTTCATCCTTTCTTAGATATGTACCTATTTATGTGAAATTTTGTTTCGATCTATATAATTATTTATATTTTTAGATCAAGGCTTATATCAATTAGGTTACTCAAATCACATCTTAGCAATCTACCCTCTTTGCAATAAAGAAATAGAACCCAGGAATATTGATTCTCCTTCAAGAGGAACTTATCTGATCCTAACACCCTCATTGGTTTGTGTTCCAATGTTAAGCAAATAAAAGATTGATCTGGATTAATCTACTAGTTATATCTACGATCTCTTTTCACACTTAACATTTTTGTGAACCCGAATTTGCTTACATTTGAATATCTTCTGATTTAATTGCATATATTATTTAGATTCAATTTACTTGTTTAAGGAATGGGATTTCAATATCTTATTTAAATTTTCCAAATGTTATATGTTTACTTTAGAAAAGTAAATCATTTAAAATTTGTGTTCTTTACAAAAACATAAACTTAAAACACCTTATTTTGTCATTTTATTAGCATATTCATCTTATCATCACTTTCTTCTATCTTCTACTTCTTTGGAACATTCATGTGTGAAGTTAATTTGACATATTAGCTCCTTTGAAGGCTTTAAAGCCCTCTTTTATGTTTTCATATATTCCTCATCAACAATTTATTGTATATTGATTATTTGAGCTCAATCACACTTTAGATCTAGGTTCTTTGATGTTAGAGGTGCTCAGACATTGTTACACCTGTGCAGGCTCTGAAACCCTAGATTTTTGTACACCTTTGGACTAGGGTGCCTAGTACCTATGTCAGATTGTCAATTTTACTCCAACTTTTTGCACCTATTTCTACTCTATAGTCTTTGTCCATATTTTCTTTTTGTTTCTATCATTACATGTGTCTTATAATTTCCAAATTATGTCAACTACACTTTGTTAATTTGGTCTTAATTCCTCTAGTTCAATACATATTATCATCAACCATTGCAAACCTAAATCAAAAGGGGGCCAAAACCCTAACCAACCTATTTGGCTCTCCCTTGAGGACAATAGCCAAACAATATTTATTAGTTAGTTTTTTGTCATCACCTTCTTTTCAATTTCAAAGATGTTCTCTTTTCTTACATCATTGATGGATGTTATTTTGTCCCTTTAGTAAATTGTTTCTTCAAATGATGATGAGTCTCATGTTTATCCATCTCCCAATATTTGTACTACTCATGGGGATATTTTGGTGCAAGAGAATACAACCATTGATGATTTTCCTACCATCACTTTACTTGATCTTCCTTCTTTAAGTAATGATAAGGCTCATGCTTTCCCCTCTCCCAATATTTGTCCCACTCATGAGGATATTTTAACATAAGAGGATACAATCATTGACACTATTCCTTTTGGTAATGTGGCATGCATGGATGAAGATTCCAAACCCACATTGGATCCCCATCGATAGAGGATTATGGACAAATAGTTAGTGTAATCAAATCTATAAAACCAAAAATTAGTGTTCACCTTCATCTTGATGTTCCTCAACCACAAACTAATCATATTCTCACTATTGAAAGTATTCTAAACCCTCCTTGACCTCTTGGTTACATTTTTAACTTTTCAAAACTTAATCAAAACAACCATGTTATTCAAAATGTGCTTTTACCAATCTCATTATCATGCAGTTGCTCACACATACAATACTTGAAACAACAAACCTAAAAAAACACTGATGATTCCCACTTCTATTTTGATTCATAAACCTATTCTTCCTCATGCATCTTATTTTCCTCAACATGTTGGTAAAGATTATGATCTTGTTGGGAAGCTTCGTGCTACCCTTGTTAAGATCTCACTTTGGAAATTGACAAAAACTTTGACTACATACCATGAGATTCGCTAAGAGGCCTTACAGAAGATAGATGTACCACCTTCTATTAGACCAAATGATGTAGTTTCCTTGTTAGATTATATGCATGTGAAAAATTTAGATATTGTATTCCACCAGTTGACATGAATTACCTCTCTATAAGTTCAAAAAACAACATGATCCTCTTATGATTCTAGTCATCATTAATCATAATGGAATAAAGCGTGCCCTAACCAATAATTTATTAGGCCTTAATGTTTGTACAATTTACCTATTACATAAGATTAGTGTAGATACATGTCTCATATAACCCGATACTCTTTCTATTCATGGCTTCGATAATGTTAGTAGGAAATCACTAGGTACAATCACACTACCAATTGAGGTGGGACCAATGAATCTGCCTACACTTATCCATGTTATTCCCAACACTCTTTCATACAATATTCTTCTTGGTAGAACATGGATTCATGTGATGGGGGTAGTTGTTGATGAAGATTTTACTCGCAACAAATAGGGTGAATAAATTATTCATAGACAAACTGCAAAGAGCCTATCCTTCTTGAAAGATATGGAACAAAGACAATCTAAAAGGGGATTCTACTTTAATAGGAAAAGATTGGGTTCAGTTCAATCCCAAGTCTCCGATAACTAGGTCATGATTGCACTAGGGTCACTCTCAGGTATGATGTGATATTGTTGTTAATCTCAAAGGGACTACAATTGCTTAGACTTAAATATTTTAAGCAATGAGTTTTCAATTGGATCATAAAGACAATTACATCATGAAATCGAAAGATTTGCAATAACATTTCATGAACATCACAAATTCTTTTCTATCACTTAAGTAGATCTAGCATTAAGCATTCAACAATTTCATAGAAAATGAAAGATTTTCAATAAAATTTCATCCATTCATTTAATTTTTGGAATATTTCAAGAATTTAAACATACTCTAAAATAAAGCATAAAAATATTGAAAATTAAAAGTTTCTCCCAGTTATTCTCCATGCATGTCCCAAAGAATCAACTAAAATAGAGCAAACCACTTTATACTTCACTAGATTTCTTCACAGGTACATATAAAATGGTATGAGCTTTTAAAGAGAGGGGTTTTATTTCTAGACACGGAGTAGGTTTTGTATGCACCCTTAAATGATGCAACATACAGTTTTTTTTGGCTAAACTAACAAAACTAGCTACAAAAGATTCATGAGATAGGTAGCTATCTAATTTCCTCTGATATTAATCAATGTCTATGTGCATGCAAAGTTTTATGCCGGAATGATTCAAAAAACAAGAAAAAAGAACAAAACTTTTAAAAAAATTATGCTCTTCCGACATCCACAAATTTTGAACCTAAAATAAAAAAGGGGGATCCTCTAGCCTTTTATAGAACACAAGGCTCACATAGGATAAGAAAAATACATGAGAGGAAATCCAAGGGACCAATCACATCAAGGCAAGTGGAATGTAGTGACTTATAGGAGAATTTCAATTAAAGTCAATGGAAGTCAACTCCAATTATACGTTGCAACTCTTCGACACCTGTTAATCTTTAATTATCAGGGTTCTTTCTTTGAACCAAAAAAATTTGTTCAAAGAAAATATAGGAACTTCCCACAAAATCAGAGTGATCAGGTGGAAGTATTGTTCCCATATTGCAGGTTCCTCCTTGATTTGAACATTCTAGGAATGAGCCACTCCCAAAATAAGTACACTTCTCTCTTGCATGCTTGAACTCCAACGTCCTGGGATTTTGATATCTGACACATCTTTGCAACAAACTCTAATCGAGCATGAGCTTTTAAAGTGCATCATTGAACCTGGAAATAGCATTAGACTTGTTTGCAAATACAATTTTCCTGACTGTCCATACCCAAACTTTGCATTGCAATCTATATCTCCTACAATCACAAATTCCACACATTAAATCACTTTTTAACGAAAGAAAAAATTTATAACATCTCATGTAAATAAAACCATTATTCAAATGTTAGTACAAAAATATCATAAATTACACACTTTCTAGCATATCATAAATCCTCACATATATACCGAATTACTGGAATTATTAGATAACTTCAAAACTTTTAAATCTTTTTTATTTCATATTGCAACTCGATACCTAGTACCCGGTCTTTAGCTTTACCCATGAACTTTCCTGAACTTTGGTTCTACCGAACTTCCATCATACCAGACTCCATTTTACCAAACTCCAAACATCATACTAGAGCCTTCCATTAAAACTCGCATTACCTTTTTCCTTTTCAAATATTTCCGGTTCTCGGTACCCAATACTCGAAACACTTACATTACAAAGTACTCTTTGATTAAATATTTCTGTTTGCTTTTCACTTCCAATGATCTTTCAATTTGCTAGCTCCTGCCATAAGATTTATTTTCACTTGGTTTCCTAAGTCTTTTAGTCTTGGGGCATGTTGTGAGAGCACACAACAACTTGCAACCAATAAAACCAAATTTATACCAAAATTGAAATTAAATCACCAGTCGTAAATTATAATTTATACATATTTTAAAATAATAACTTTTACCTTTACCTAGATTCTAACATAGAAAAGTAAAACTCCACCGGAAACATCCATGTGTGCTCTGATTAATTCCAATTTTTGGAACTCAGTGAAAAGAATCAATTCATTAACATTGAACTACATAATATAGTAATCCTCCAAAGCCAACCAGGGATAGAGCCTTACTTCCAGTCAAGCGTCCATAGCCCCAACAAGGTTATCTTTGTAATTCTTCCCAAACATAGCTCTACTGCCAACCGAACGTCTATAGCCCCGGTAGAGTTATTTGGATAGCCTAAAGAGTTTTTTTTTTTTTTTTAGATATAGCAATGATAGCTCATTTTTCTCTTTTGATATTTTAATGATAGCTCTTTTATCAACTTGCAAGAAATGAAGCCCCGCTATTACATTGGGAATTACAGTGGTAGCGAAGGTTACTTTTTGATTTTTTATTCAATGCAAATCCCTTCATCAATTCACTACTTCCCAAAAACTCATTTAATAATTTCCTGTAGGTGCGTGTTTCCAGCTAAATTACACTACTTTATGCCAAATCTTAGCTAATTGTAACTTGCTATATGTTAGAAAATATGCATAAATTAAAATTTAGCAACAGACAATTTAAATCTAAATTTAGAAACATTAGTTACCACCCTTTCGATTAAATTTTATGGAAACTACTACAAATTTCTTCTAGAAATTCTGATTTGACGGCCTTGGACTTCCTTAATGGATTAGAAATGTCATGATTACCTTGAAACACAATCACATTATTCTGCATTAAATTTGCACGCCTTATTTCACACGTATTATTCCTCTCAGCTTACCTAGGTGATGATGTGTACTGCCCTGTCAACTTCATTTTCCTTTCTATTTTGCATACATAAGCACCTTCATAATTAATACAACTCTTAAAAGAATGAAATGACCACTATTAACTTTGAAATCTTCAACTTGCTTGATTTGCAATCTTCGTACTACTCAATTTGAAGCAATTTATCACCAACTATGTGCAAAGAATTAATTTGATTTAACATTCCACTTTGAATATAATTATCTAGCTGCCACAGGCTTGCATATTATTTCCAAGAATTCACTCGAGGTAACTATGTACCATAACTTCCTCATGACTCTCTATAAATTATGCATTTCTTCTCAAATTCTTCACACTTTTTCTTTCTAGCTTTCTTGTCTTACTTCTATAATTTTGCTCTGTGCATTCTCATTTTCTTCTTGGCCATGGATACTCCAATTTGCTTAAGCTACTCTCGCCACCAAAATGTTTTCTTAGGAAGTATCACACCGCAAAGGCTTGAAAAGGTTTTCTTCATTTGGACTTCTAGTTTCACTGTGCCAAATTTGTGCTTAGTCCTTGGGGAAAAGTATGTTGAATCTATCCACTACTTTCACTTGTATTCCAATGTGGCTTCTCATTTGTAGCATCACTTCTGGATATTCGGCTACCTGTTGAAGATGTTCGCTCGACTGCCAATTTGATAGTGAAGCCTGAATATCTGGAGAATTTGGATATTATTTTATCTGTTGCACATTCGACCATTGGGATTCCCTCCATGGATGATATTCCTCTGTTCTTGGAATGTGGGGAAGTGGTTCCACTTTGGCCTTTCCTTATTGATCTCCATATTCATGACTTTGAAGTTCATCGAGAACTCACCTATATAGGGTATTTAGCCCTAATAGAAGAGGCCTCCCATATCGACTAAATGGCTACTACCATCTATAACTTCGCTCACTCTTTTATGATTTTTTTGATCTTTTGAAACAAGGATTTTTTGATATCTCATGTATATACATCACACACACACACACACACACATACATACATACATATATATATATATATATATATATGAATTTTAGTACATCTTAAAGTGTGTTTTACTGTGCATGGTTTTATCATTTTACATTTCATAGTTCAATTTTACAAATTTTTGAATTAACTCTCATGTGTAAGATAGGTTTAAGCAAAATTTTCTAATGCAGAGGCCAGACAAAGAAAAGAAAAAAAAATGAAGAAAGAAAACAAAACAAAACAGAACCCTACAAAAAGAAAACTAACCCTAACTACCCTAACTCTAACATAACAAAAGATTAACCCTAATAAAATAGCTTATTTCAATTTCTATGACTATTTCCTTTGCAGTTTTGGTACAAATTACAACAGGTTTATCTTTGAATTCATTTAACAAATTTTCCAATGTTCTACTGTAACAATGAATTATCTTAATTTTTCTACATTTAATAATCATAAATTCAAAAGCGTACTTACCAATGACTTGGCTTATATGTATGAAAATGACCTCATTAAAGATTGATTGCACACATTTTTTCTGATGCGACCATACTCTACCTTCCTCCAGTCCTGGTCCATTTCCATGAACGACTGTGTCCATTTATTTGCTTTCTCTTCCTCTAAAAATCTTCTTGTCTTCGGTCATGTCTTCACTTTGAATTTTGTTAGACCAAGATATATCACTATTTATATTGTTATCAAAGAGAGAAAAAGTAAAATTTTGATACTCTGTATCTTGCATAAAATCAAGAAAATTTCTTTTTATAGCTTTTAAATTTTCAACTTGGAACAAAATACATGTGTTTCTCGCTCCTTCTCGTTATATGTGTTTTCCACATATAAGGAGAATGATGATTCATCAATGTCATTTCCTCGTTTCCAATGCAATGTCTCTGAAATTCGACATTCTCGCCTATTTTCTTGCAAAATGTTAGGATTTTCTTTATAATAATTGCAGTTTTCCAACTATTTTGATGTATCAGTTAGTTTTTAAAAGTATATCCAATTTTGCTAGGGTTAAATGTTTTTCTCGTTAACAATTACTTTATTTTAGCAGTTATAACTTCTTCTATTAACATAATCACTTTACTCATGGCCAAACTTACCCTAGTTAAAAAACTTTCACACTCGAGTTCATTGTGATTAGTTGTATCATGAATTCTACACTCGATGACCCTACCAAAAGTGAATAAACTCAAAGGATGTAATTTCTAGTTAAAAATTTTCCAAATTTTTCTTGACTTCCATACTGAAAAGCCAACTTGCACTCAATTTCACTTTACAAGCTTCTTATCAAACTTGGGACTAATAATTCAAAGTATCGCCCTCCAATTCAAAAAGAATAAGGCCTAAAATATTCAAAGGTTTCCCTCCTTCTAGCACAAGTTCCTGTTGATGACGATTTTACTCACAACAAATAGGGCGAATAAATTCTTAACAAACCACAAAGAGCCTATCCTTCTTGAAAGATATGGAATAAAGACAATCTAAAAGGGGATTCTACTTTAACAAGAAAATATTGGCTTCAGTTCAATCCCAAGTCTCTGATAACTAGGTCATGATTGCACTAGGTTCGCTCTCAGGTATGATGTGATATTGTTGTTAATCTCAAAGGGACTATGATTGTTTAGAATTAAATATTTTAGGCAATGAGTTTTCAATTGGATCATAAAGACAATTACATCATGAAATCGAAAGATTTGCAATAACATTTCATGAACATCACAAATTCTTTGTTGTCACTTAAGTAGATTTAGCATTAAGTATTCAGAAATTTCATCCATTCATTTAATTTTTGGAACATTTTCAAGAATTTAAACATCTACTCTAAAATAAAGCATAAAAAATACTAAAAATTAAAAGTTTCTCGTTATTCTCCATGCATGCCCCAAAGAATCCAC
Source organism: Sequoia sempervirens (assembly GCA_007258455.2). Taxonomy (NCBI): domain Eukaryota; kingdom Viridiplantae; phylum Streptophyta; class Pinopsida; order Cupressales; family Cupressaceae; genus Sequoia; species Sequoia sempervirens. The sequence continues at coordinate 124,794,119 of VDFB02047397.1, forward strand.
TAAAACAAAGCAAACCACTTTATACTTTACTAGATTGCTTCACATCTACATATAAAATGGTGCAAGCTTTTAAAGAGAGGGGTTTTATTTATGGACATTGAGTAGGTTTTGTATGCACCCTTAAATTACACAACATACAGTCTTGTTCGGCTGAACTAACAAAACCAGCTCTACAAAAGATTCATGAGATAGGTAGCTATCTAATTAGCTCTGATATTAATCAATGTCTACATGCATACAAAATTTTATGCTGGAATGATTCAAAAAACAAGAAAAAAGAAAAAAAAATTGAAAATTTTTATGCTCTTCTAACATCCACAAATTCTGAACTTAAAATAAAAAAGAGGGATCCTCTAGCCTTTTATAGAGCACAAGGCTCATATAGGATATGACAAATACATGAGAGGAAATCCAAGGGACAAATCACATCAAGACACATGGAATGTAGTGATTCATAGGATAATTTTAATTAAAGTCAATGGAAGTCAACTCCAATTGCACGTTGAAGCTCTTCAAGTGTTAATCTTTAAATTTTATCAGGGTTCTTTCTTTGAACCAAACAAATCTACTCAAACAAAATATAGGAACTTCCCACAAAATAGGAGTGATTCAGTGGAAGTTTTGTTCCTATATCTCAGGTTCCTCCTTGATTTGAACATTCCAGGAATGAGCCACTCCCAGAATAAGTACACTAATTTGTTGCATGCTTGAACTCCAGCGTCCTGAGATTCCAGTATCTGGTACATTTTTGCAATAAACTCTAATCGAGCATGAGCTTTTAAAGTGCATCATTGAACCTAGCAATAGAATCAGACTTGTTAGCAAATACAATTTGCCTGACCTTCCATACCCGAACTTTGCATTGCAATCTATATATCCTGCAATCACAAATTCCACAAATTAAATCCCTTTTTAAAGAAATAAAACATTTGTAACATCTCATGTAAATAAAACCATTATTCAAATGTTAGTACAAAAATCTCATAAATGACACTCTTTCTAGCATATCATAAATCCTCACATATATACCGGATTACTGGAATCATTAGATAAATTCAAAACTTAAAAAAATAAAATTATTTCACGTTGCAACCCAGTACCTAGTACCCGATATTTAGCTTTAATACCCATGAACTTTCCCGAACTTCAGTTCTACTAGACTTCCATCTTATCGGACTCCATTGTACCAAACTCCAAACATTAGACCAGAGCATTCCATTCAAACTCGCATTACCTTTTTCCTTTTCAAACATTTTTGGTTCCCGATATCCGGTACCCGAAACACTTACATTACAAAGTACTCTTTGATTAAAGATTTCTCTTTGCTTTTCACTTCTGGTGATCTTTCAGTTTGCTAGCTCCTACCATAAGATTTATTTTCACTTGTGTCCCCAAGTCTTTCAATCTTAGGGCGTGTTGTGAGACCACACAATAGTAGTCCCATCTACCCTCCACAATTGATACAATAAAAATTTTCTACAATAACAAGCTGAGCTATATGGTTTAGGCTGACCCAAATCTAGAAAATTTCTTACAAGCAGAAGTCAAATATCAAACTCCTATTTCTAAGTCTCTTAGTACTTTAATTCCATATTCAAAAGTGGAACCACTACCTTCCAATTTGATATCATTAAATGTAAATTTCCTATAAGTACTCTATTTGATGATGATTGGGGTTCATTATATTTTACACCCTCCATTAGAGAGTACAAAATCTCACAATCTGAACCTAAGGTTTTTTCTATTTTATTTACACAATCTATTTCTTCTAAGCAACTCAAATCTACTATTCCAACTTCTTCTACTTCAACAAATTCCCAAACGCTATCATTCTATGATAATGTGCCCTCTTCTTCTAACACATGTCTCAATGATGATTGGAGCTCCTTAGATTTTTCCCCTCATGAACTAGTTGAATCTAAGGTTGATCCTCCTCATCTTGACATCTCAACACTCGACAAGGATCTATATTCTTGCAAAATAATCACTTATTCTTCTAATTTAAATTCTACTACTTCAAAAAGTGTTCATACTTCTCATTTAGACAAGATTAGTAGTATGACCTCTCCTCCATCTAATTTGGAGACACATTATGGACTTCATTCAAAATTCTATCTAAACTTAGATATGATGGAAGCAAGTTAAGGTGCATGGAACAAGGAGTTAAGGTTCCTATGATGCCTACACCACACTTTTCTAAAATGGATTTAGGTTACCAATTTTCTCCTTTGCCTAAATTCTCTCCTCCATTGTTTAACATATCTATGTCTTCCTCTTGTGAGTAGTCAAACATTTCTTCACAAGAGAAAGGATTGATTTCTTCTCCCCATCCTCTATCTAAGAAAGAGAATATATTTTTGAGGATTTTCAAAGCCCACTTGATTACTCTTCCTCCTCCAACAAGTAAGAAATTTCATAAATACAATAAAAAAAATCTATCTTTTTGTGCATATCATCAAGTGCTTGGTCATTCCACCAATGAATTTTAGGCCTTGGGAAATAAAATAGAACAAATTATTTATTCTAGTACCATCATATTATTTCATTTTCTAATGCACCTATTGGCTCATTGCATGAAAAGTGACATCGATTTTCACCTTTGTCTTGCTCCTTCTAAATGATAAACTTTCTTTTATTGTGTTGCTCCTCACTATGTGGCATTCATAGTTCTATGTTTCTACTAATTTTCATCCATGGTGGTACAATATTATGTGCAACCATACTTTATATTGTGGCAACACAATGGTTTATATCATGGTTGTCCTCGCCTATACACTGGGTGGGCAAGGATAACTGGTTTTGGAGGTGTGTATCCTTCTTAAGGATACCCTCTATTCTTTATCTCCATTTTATTTTTCCTTAAAACATCAGCATATTAAATATGCTAATATTTTAAGGGGGGCATATCACCTAACCATTTGTGCATCCACACATGCACTCTTCTCCATACATGCTTCTTGAGTTTTGGTTTATTGATGTCCCCCCTCCAAGGTGGTGTTTTTCATAACACCCCCTAAGGCATAGTTATCAAGTCATCCCTTGAGATGTTTATTTATACACTCCCTAAGGTGTTATGTTCATCCCCTAAAACATTATTCATTTGTATGCTTAGAATTGAGGTATTAACAATACACTATCACTTAGCATAACATATCTTGTTATCCTACAAATTTGTGTACTTTATAAGCCACCTAGCATAATGCAGCTTGCTAGCCTATGTGCTTTATTTGTCACATCCATGGTCACCTAGAATAACACAACTTTCTAGCCTATGATCCATGAGGGATTTTATAATGTGCATGAACCTTAGTGACAGAGAAAGCTGGTGTCTATGTCATGTAACCTTCATTGTTTGTATCGATTGCTCCTCATCTATTTACATGCATTCTTCCTTTGAAGAAATCGAACAAATCACCATATTCTTCTCTCCTCTTTTAGAATTCATCTACGTGTTTGTGTATTTGGGGGATGATGATTGGTATTGAGAAAACCTTTCATACTAAGGCCTCATTAGTACCTTCCTAACTCATATTTTTGTTTTAGATAGTATGTATTGATATTTTTTTTGTATAATTTTTTCTCTTCATGTATGCTTCGTGTTTGATTCATGTATGCTTCATGTGAACTCTATTGTTTTCTTAGTTTATGTCTTATGTATTTTTGAATTTTGCCTCATCTTGTGTGTGTGATATATATAAGGTGTTTTTTCCATATGTATTGTGTGTGAGACCTTTTTATCTTGACATTGTGGATTGATAGGTTCCTAAGTCTGTGGGCTATCGCATCTCCCATCCTCGTTTCATCATGTCTCTTCAACATTTTTATAAAGAAACCTATCTTCTCCATATTTTAGTATGAGTATGAACATAAGCTCATACCTCACTAAAGTGGGGGCTAGAAGTAGTGTTGTAAATTTTCACCCCTGACAATTTCACACTATGTTTTTGCTCTATTTGGCATGTATAATTAATTATGTTCATAGTATATTTATTTCAAGGCCAAATTAAGAAAATACATTAAATTGCCTGACATCATAAATTTTCAAGGTGAAAAAGACCCAGAAAAGAGTGTTGGGCACCCCTATCCTGGGAGTTAGCTTTTAAAAAGTTATAAACTCAAGTATATACCTTTGGTGTCTTGAATATGGTACCTTGTCAGCCTGACTCCAAAAAATACCTGGGATGCATATATAAACAAGTCTTCCCCTCTCATTTGAACAACTACTATGAATTATGAATGATTATGCACTAATTGTGAACACACATGCAACTTATGAGAACTCTATCTCTCTTCTCTACATGCTTTCTATAGCTCTCTATTATAGCTCTCTATTTTTTGCCTCTCTTTGTCCATAACAAGGGCATGTTCATGAGTTGGAGTTGTGAAGCCCTATGACAAGCATCAAGATACAAATTAAACTACAAATAAATATCATTCAAATTTTCAATAATAGACATTAAAACATAAAATATAATATGAAATTAACTAATTTGGCTCATAGGTCTCTATCAAAGGCATTGAAGATGATACTACTATGAAAACACCATGCTCCATTTTGGTACAAATACTAAGATGAGTATCAACTATTGTGATCATATGAAAATGAAACAATATTGTTAAATTTTTAATATATACCTAGCATTATTTTACAAACATTTAATGATTAAAAATACTCAATCTTACCCCAATGTAAGATGTATGACCACTACGAATGACAGATGTTGATGTTGAAGGCCCAATATTAACCTATTCAACATCTAATTTAATTTTTAAGATTTTCATTTATATAATGTTACATAATTTACATGTATTGTATTTTTTATTTCTTTATTAGCTACATACCTATGGACTCAATATCAACATGTAAGTGGGAGGTGGAGGGTTGTCATACATAGGGTGAACACTCTGACCTTGAAATTTGATTACAATCGATCTTGTAATTTTGTTAATATTAAATTTCAAAATGAAATAGATAAATTGAATTTGATATTGTTCAAATTAATCTATCTATCAATGCCAGATGTTTGATCTAGTAGCTCATTTTTCATGAAACTATGATCCAATATAGATGTGTCCTATTGTTGCTCACGTACATCCTAATCATCCTCAAACCCATAAGCATAAAGAGACCCACAGTTTTGGCATAAGTGAGGTGAAGGTCAAGGCCTAGAAGAATTTCCCACATTACCCTATGCTAAAGGAAACCTAGCATACATTTGTAAAAGGGTCTCAGTGAATGAGCTAATCGATTATAGGGTCTTGAACTCAACACCCTCATTCACAATGAAAGGGATAGTGACATTCTTAAACTATGGTCTAGCAAGGAGTCTCGATGCTTGGTTTTGAGAATGTTGTGCCCTCACTCTATCTTGTGTTGAGTCCTGACCTATACCTTGAAAATCTCACATGTCAAAGTAATTTAGGATCAAATTAAGGACAAACTCACAATAGAGTTTCCTCAAAAAGCATTCACCAACTATCTCAAAAATTATTCCTTATCCCTTGGTGGTGGCACCAATGGATAGGGAACCTCCTACAAGCATCATGTATGGGTGCATTAGTTCTTGGGTCAATTAAAAACCCACATAAGTCAAATTTTGAAATATTTTTTTGTTTAATTTCTCATAGGATAGTTTATTTGCATAAAATTGTCTTATTTTCTGTCTTGTTTGACCAAGTGTTGATTTTCCCACTCACGAATACTATGTGAGAGACAATCAATTATAATGAAATGGAAAGGGTAAACCAATGGAATTTTGTTCCTAATATATCTCTCAATCTCCCAATTATTCTCTCAAATTATTTTTTATTATTTATAAGTTTCCATGATATATGTGTTGTCACAGGGATTTGCACCTGATGCCAAGCTAAAAGCTCAGCAATCCCATGAAACATGGAATGATCTTCAGGTCTGTGGGTTGCCTATAATGAAGATCAATCTCCAGAGAGGGTTGGTTCCCTTGATGTACCTCCTACAAACTAACTTCTTTGATTAGAAAAGGGTAGAAGGAAAATGAATTGAAACCTATCCTAGGAGGTGATGCACCAAACTATTCTTAGATCTTCTTGTTGTCTGAAAATCACAATCAACTTCAATGAAAGAACTTTAGTTGTTCACAACTAAAAATAAATCATGAAATACATAAGTGATTTATAAGAAGGCTATTTGCCTAGTGTTAACATGAAGGAAAACAAGTTTCACAACCTGTAACTATTGAAACAATCTAACTCAACTCATAACCTGCATTTGACATGAATTCCTTTGCTTCAACAGTGAATAAACAAGACAAATTTAAAGGTTTCATGAATAAAACACAAGTATATCAGATCATTCATCCACAAGCTAGAAACAAAAGATATTTGATAAGGAAACTTATGCTCTTTATTGAAAATGAAAGGAATTTACTATTACAAGTGGTAACATTTGAAAAAAAAATGCTTCCAAATCTAAATCTAAGTTACAAAGCTATTCTTTAGCCTAAAAGAGCTTGCAAAAGCTACAATACATGCTAGAGAAAAGCAGGAACTAACTGAAAATGAAATTAAGTCCTTCCTTACGAAGAGAAAACAACTTGAAGAGCCTTCAATTTGATCTTTAGTTTACTAAAGCATGACTGAATGAAAGACACCAGTTTTCCCTAGGTGTCTTGGAGTGTATCTACTTGATTGAAGATGACTGAGAAATTAACTAAGAGTGTAGATGAGGTGCCTCCAAGCTCTCCTTCAAATAAGGTGTTTGACTGAAACAAATACCTTGAAATTAGGATTTAGGTGTTGTGGATGGCCAACTACATTTTGAAATTCCAAATCACCCTCTTAGGTCGTGCAAGCTTGAAAATACCACAAAAAGGGGTTCAAACTTAAAGTGAAGGTGTTGTATAAGGCCTCAAAAGCTATCTCAAATGGTACTTGACCAATGTGGGGTCTCAACTAGAAGTGGAACTGCTGCATTTGACATAAAATCCCACTTTTTAGGCCTCTAACTGCTCCTTGAACTATCTCTTCTTCTGTTGTCAACCATCCACAATGATAAAGATGAAACTCACCTTTTAAAGCTACAAAACCATGACACCATTGAACCTCCTTAATACATTCAAATGATATAGTGCCTAAAATTGTCACGAATATTTTCACATATTTGCAATGCTTTTTATGATTGTTCTAGCTCTTTGACTGATAAAACTGATCCAGGTCTAAATCTTTGATTTTTACATGATATCTTGTTGTTGCCTTCCACACCTATGACTAGTCTCTTCAAACTATTCATTGAGTTGCTTGATTTACCACTATAAGTGACAATATTAATACAAAAAGAGCATTGATATATGCTCTCAAAATATCATGGGTCCTTTATTGACTGTCCTTTCCTCTTGGATAATCCTTTTGATACCTTCTTATCCTTCTCATACTTAAAGTACCCTTTCTTCTAATCACATTCACCAATACCTTTGTCTTTGTTCATGTTATGCCTTCAAAGCTCTAAGAGACAAAGCTCTACAAATAAACCATGCTTCTACAATGTTGTTACTGATTTGTATGTCTTCATTGTTGCTTGAGCTCGAGACTGAGAAAGGACTGTCACATCATTATGACTGAGACAAAGATCTTGTTTCCCTTGATTCCTTAGTGATTGTCATGATCAAAACTTACTCTTGGAATGTGAATGATGCTTCATTGCTGGCATTAGACCCTTTATATTTTGGTGACATTTCAAAACCTTTACAAATATATGGCCTTGCTCCTATCTGTGAACACAAACCTTCAACATTAAGATGAGTGTTGCACCTTCTTAAAATATAGAACTTTGATTGTCATAGAAAACTTATAGACTGAGGAAAAATCTTCTTTTTTCACCATTTTCCTCTATCATGCTCAAGTATGCTACTCCATAGTGATTGACTCAACTTCTTTAACATTTCTCTTATGGTTTCTCATTATGAGAATGTTTAAAACTTTTGGTGATGATATTGGATGCCATCTTGTTGTTTACATTCATCTACATGGATGTCATGGATTGGTGAAGTTTTCTTGAAAACTATACACTGGATTTTCATGAAATTTAGTGGGTTTATTCACTTTACTCTTTTCTAATTTTTGTCCAAAAATCACAAAAAACCCACTTTATAATTTTTGAGATATGAGTAAAACACGACTATGGTTGCTCTAAATCTTGATGGTATTTATGATTGCATTCTGACATTCTCTCCTCTTGTATTGAACTTGATTGTTCTTGAGAGCTTGAGACAATGTTGTCTTTGCTATTTTCTGCTCCTTGTGAAAAGATGAAAATATTTGCATGTATAAAACCTTGATTGAGCTTTTCAAAACACCAAAAGAGGGTTTCACAAAAAGAAAACAAACCTGCTCTTGAAGTATGGAGTGCATGTTGAAATCATGAAATGACTAGAGGCATTCTTAGCTTCTAAACAAGTTCTTCTACATGATATCTCTCTTCCTTAATGCAAACTCCACGTACAACTATTGTGATCTACTGCTCATTCAACCTTGAAAAACTGAAAAACATGAATGAACTTCCTTGAATCAATCAAAATTGTAGATGGGTTCATGAATAACTTTGTAGAACTGAAATTTAAATCTTTGTTGAATAAGTCCAAGAACATTTGGCCAAAGAAGGGAAACACCTTGAAAACTAGGGTTTCTCTAATGAAACTCAAGCTTCAACTCTCAAGCCTGAGTTAGAAACCTTTTCAACTCAAGTCAAGGTTGAGTTACCATTGACTAGGAGTTGAAAACTTCCTTCCAACCATTTTAAAATAATAATTTTACTTTTATTTCTTTTTTCAACGTGGTCTTTGAGGGAATGAAAACCTTTAATATTGAATTTACCAATATTTCATATAGAACCAATGATTTTAAGCATTTTAGGATGAAATAAGATTAAATAGGCCTAGACAACATGAAAACTCCTCTAAAAACTCAATAAAAAAACCAAAACTCAAGGAAACAGTTCAACCTTGAACAAAACATTATATGCACTTGTGATGAAAAATATTAAACCAATTTGTGCAATTAAGGCATATGGAGAAATTGGACAACAACATGTTCTTGTGTCCCAAGAGGATGTTGAGGCAATGCGGGAGAGGTTTGCTATGGTTGTTCTTCAAGAGGTTTTTCATCAATCCATGAATGTGGGTTTTAATCAACTGATAAAACTACTCAAAACTTTTTCTATCTATCTATTTAATTGAATTTTTACATTAGAAAACTAAAACTAGTTACCTCTTCCACCTTGGCGATGTCGTGGCGATACTTTGGCAATGATTCAATGGAAAAATTGGTGAATAATGATTTATTGCACAACGTGAGCATGCTCTATAAGGTTATAGACCAAAAAATATTGTTGAGAGGTGAAGCTCAAGTGAGCTTGGCCTCTTGTTTTTTTTTCTTTGAAGAAAAATAAAATGTGCTTGTGTTATGTTTAGTAGGGGACCACAAAGTGGTGTGGACACTTTTTGGTCCACCATCTCCCTACACATACCTAACTTGAAACTATTACCTTGTTTCAAGTTATCATGGCATGAAAAGTTTGGAAATCAAGTTTCTAGAATTTTATTTTGATTTTTAGAGGTCATATGTCACATGTGAAGCTTAATATGTTCCAATGTGATGACCAAGGAAATCTTGTATATTTTCACACCCAAGCAGTACATTATATTATTCTAACCAACTCATTCCTAAAACAACGTCACATTTACCCAAATTCAAAGCATGAAAATAGCTTTTTAGTCATTTTTTTTTTAAGTCAGAAATTAAATTTTCAATGATTCCACCAATATGTTTTATAATTATTCTATTATCCATCTCTTCAACTATGGTTTTAATGTTTCCAAATGAGATTTTCAGCTTGTCTAAACAAATTTTAAAGAGAAAATTATGACTATACATCCACAATCAACCATAAAACAAGGTTTTTTCATTAATTTTAAGCTTAAGATCTCTAATAATAAAATTTGATAATGTATAAGACCTTTTTGATAACTACATAAATCTTCATTTTGGGTTGTGTGTTATCTTTTTATGATTGTTGTGATGTTGATTTTTTTCCTTAGGAAATCCTTTTGCATAATGATTCCCTCCTTAATTCTAACATTTTTTTTTTTAGGGAAACATCTTTTAGAAGGGGGATCAAATGCCACAAATTGTGCAATTATCAAATTTTGTATTAGAGGCATGAGTAGAGGCCAAAGGTAGGTAAAAATATGATCCCATGATAAAGATATATAAATGATGCACAAATAAGGGTGTGTGGATGAGGATCAAAGAAAGATCACACAACATGGCATTGCAAACTTTTAGTTAAAATTAATGTTAAATAAATAATGATTGATCTAAACCTTAAATATGAAAGAATGAATTAAAAATTAGAAATATTAGGTATAACATACTAAATGAAAGCCTACAAAACCTAATGCAAATCTTAGGGTTGTAGGAAATTTAGGTTCACCAAAAATGCAATGGAAAATAAGCCACTTAAATAAATTATCCTAGGTGAACTAATCAAATACAATGATAAATAATTCTAACTTAGGGTAATGAGCTGGGACTAGAAATAATAAATGTTGAAATTAATGAAATAATAAATAAATACATTTATGTGCACAATCTATTGAATTTTGAAGGTACTAAAATGATGTTCAAAATGTAGGGAACCTATTTGCCAAGGTACTCTAATTTTGGGATTTTCATCAAATGGCAACTTTAGAATTTACAAACAAATTTCAACTCATTTTGATAAGAATATGCACCTACGAACTGATCTATGTGACTACCATGAAAATGAGCCTATAAATGGTGGTAATTAGTTTTCTTCAATTTCCTAGTTTCTAAATCTATGCAAAGATTTGAGGGATTTACGAATATCATTAAAAGTTTGTTGAATTACCAAGGTTACATTCTCCTTAGTTATGATCCTAATTGGAATAACTTTATGACTTTGAACAAAAGATTTTAAGACATCAAAAAAACATGTAATGAACCTGAAATGATGTTAAGATTGATTCTTCTTTAATATCTTTGACCTACATGTTCTTTCAGATTCAGACATGATTTCAAATGATTTAAAATGATCGTGTTATTATTAATTGTATTGGAGTCATTGGTGGTCCATAAGATAAGTTATCACACTATTAAAATTCTAAGCCAGCAAATAACTTCCAAGATTTTCATGGCTGTGACTGTAATCTTATCCGGTTCAATTGAATTTGTTATTTTAAGTCCTCCAGATGGAAAATAATCCTTTTTAAATTAGTGATGACTTTTAGAGATTCCATGTTATTGTTAAAAATGGTATCCATAACCAAACTCTTGCTTCTTGTCGACGGGAATCGGGATCAAAGTTACTTAGGAACCTATCAGATTCAGACACGATGCATGAATGGCCCAGAATTTACGTCCCATACTGCATGCAAGATTTAACAGATAATATATATATCGGTATGGCACAAGGCACATTCCGGCAAATTACAACCCAGATGATATTGGGATTCTTCTGATGATGGAATGAAGAAACAACACAATCAAATCCGAAAATAATATTTTGAATCCAACACTTGTCAAACAAAACCAAGTAAAAATCTATTACTGGATAAACCACAAGGAAACAAATCAGATTGAAAAAATTGTGTATCTCCACCCTAAATTATAAATTCAGAACAAGAATATCAAACACATCCTCAAAATTCAATTTTGAGCGTTATCACGAGCTACAAATTTATAGGGCAATCTCTTGTTGTACTGACAGAACTGATATGGTCTTTTGCATGGCAATGGGAGGGTTGCGCAGATGAGAGGGAAATCTGAAACAGAGTGGCGCAAGCTCAGAGGAGGTGGGCTCTACTGGTAAATTCTCGCAGTTACAGATCTCCACCATGAAACCGTCGGGGTCATGTATGAAGAGCTGATCTACATATATTCCTCCTTCCTCCACTATGCGTTTCACATACTTGATCTTCGTCTCCTGCAAGCTTCTTTCCACACCTTCCATATCATCACACTGCAAATTATCCAAATGTGAGCAGCTGCCGCTTTACAATTCAATAGATCCAATCATGCGGTTTAATAATTACATTATATACCTGGAATGAAATGTGATTGTCCCTTGGATTTATCTCCTTGTGTACGACATTCTCTGGGTTGGCACTCTGCAGCAAATGTATGCCTATCCCATAATTAAACAACCTGTTCAATTATCAGAGCACACATCAATTGTGGGGAATGAATAACAAAAGTTTTGGGGGAGTCAAGCAATCTATTTGGGATTCTTTCGAATATACAAATAATATATTTTATGTTAAAGTTTTGATTCCCCACTTTAATTTAATGATTAACATTTAATGCATTGTTTCAATTTAATCATTGTCAATTCATTATAGATAATGATCACAGGTTCGAATATGTTATCTCATTATTTGAGAGATGGGCATGGAATTATGGGGTCAGTCATAATGATTTTTGATTCTCCTTGCGGAAAAAGAAGAGAAAAAGCATTTAAGACATAGAATCATCATCAATCCATAGTTCATAAAACCTCCACAAATGCCCATTAATGATCTCCCTAATATTTATTTAATTGACATCCACTTTCATAACAACCACGAAAACTTAATAGAGTTGAATCCCAATGTCATTTCATAATTAAAATCGAATCAAACATACCAGGCTCCATTAAAATTGAAAGATCCCGGCCGCTTCACACGAATAAAACCGAGAACATTTTCGTAAAAGCTAATGGAATCCTCTACCGATCTGCACACCATAGATATGTGATTCAGGGACCTCAGACGAAGGGACCCTCCTTTCTCGCCGGAATTTACCATATTTCAGCTTTCTTCTTTGTTTTCTTTCTTCCAAATTGCAAGATCCGCTTAAGGCTTAGCTACAATCTATGCATAATTCTTGGAGCTGTTACTTAACAGAAATAATGGCTTTTCTGCTCCTACAAAAAAGTTCAGGCTGGTGCAAAAACCAGAACGAAGACAGAAAAGAGATTGAAATGGCTAATCAATCGATAATGGATGTTTTTAACCCGAATCCAGCATTCATATAAATAGAACTGTGATTGCGTAACGCTGACAAAGAGATTCCACGCTTTTTGCATTCCTTGTAAAAATTAAGTTGCAGCCTACGTGGATTGGCCATTGTCAAAATTCAATGACCCACCATTCTCACTACAGACGATAAATGTTTAATGTGCATCCAAATCCAGATCAGCCCATGTGTGCAAGCATGCTGTATTGCTTATTAAATGCATTAAGATGAAGTTAGTTGCCGTATCAAGGTCAATATGAATTTCATTAATTAAAATGGCCCAATAGTAATAACCAGTTTCCATTCCGAATATTAGTCCTGTCCTTAAATGCAATTATTAGTGTCCGACGTGATCTCCCTGTATTCAAAACTGACCTGTTCTTTATGGTATAAATACGAAGTATATGTGTTGTGGTCTAATCAGCTCATCGAACGTCAAATAGTTAGTTGCAGGAAAAGAGATTCGCTATTAATTAGAATATTGTACTACCATTAAATTTCTCTTCAAGGTTGAAGTTTTCTAATGAAACGTACGTAAGCCTGGAAATTGATTATCTATAGAATAAATTTGGCCGTATAACCTTGTGAAGGAATGCAGAAGGGTAATATTATCACTTCTCTTACTTATGCTCAAGTAAATCAATTAAAAAAATTTCAAGATATTTTTGCAAAAGTTGTTTGATACCTTCCTTCTTTTTTCTTTAGCAAGAAATTCAAGACTTTGAAGTGGAGAGGTTTTTTCTTGAATGTATTCCTTTCTTGTAGTGGAGGATATGAGCAAAGCTTTCTTAGAACCCATTTTCATTCGGGAGCTAAAGATGGTGGTGCTTAGATGAAGAAGGGCAAGTCTCCTGGACTTTATGAATTTCCTATAGAATTTTATTAGGAATTTTGGGAAATTATAAAAAATGATTTGCTTGAGATTGTTAGAGAATCTCAAAAAAGTAAATAAATTTTCATAATCATTAATTCTATTGTTTATGTTGTCATCCCCCCAAAAGGAGGAAAACAATTAGATTTTTTTCCCTATTTCCCTATGTAATGCAACCTACAAGATAATAACCAAGATTATTGTTGATAACCTAAAAATGTGTTTGGTTTACTTAATATCTCCTAAGCAAGGGGGATATGTGAAAGGGTGACAAAACTTAGATGTTATCATTGTGGAAGTTGAAGCTATCCACTCTATGTCTAATACCAAAGAAAAATCCATGTTCATTAAACTTGATATGTCCAAAGCCTATGATAGAGTAAGATGGTCATTCCTTCACCACATCTTATTGTCTTTTATTTTTTTCTTTGAGTGGATTGATTGGGTTATGAGTTGTGCAACCTTTTTTAAAAAAAAAGGGGGTAAAATTTTATTGAATCAACCAGCAAAGTACAAAGAGAAGGGGCCAAAAGCTCGAAAGAGAACACAACACCAGCAGAAAAGAGCCCCCAAAAGGGGCACAACTAACCATCCATATCTTCCTTGACCAGCCTCTCAAGATCCAAAGCACATTCCGGAGGCAGGTGAGTCCAATCTCTCATCCTCCATCCCTCTCCACGATCAGAAGCCCACTTAGCCAGGCAATCAACAGTCTTATTCCACTCACGAGGAACATAGCAAAAAGAGACTGTATCCAAAAAAGCGCTCAACCTAAGAATTTGTCTACCCACCACTGCCAAATGCCAATCCACATCTTCCACCCGTTGCAAATTCAGCATATCCACCACCACCTGAGAGTCAGACTCGTAGATAATCTTGCTCCATCCTAGAGCACAACCTCTTTTAAGAGCCATGAGGACAGCAAGTGCCTCCATATAATTATTGGTTTGAATCCCCTTATATTCAGAGAAAAAGAAAATAACCTTGCCAAAGCTGTCCCTACCAATTCCTCCAACCCCAGCATGCCCAGAATTTCCCCTAGAAGACCCATCTGTATTGATCTTGAGAGTCCCAACAGGGGGGGGACCACTTTCCCTCCCTACACACCTTCCTTTTAGCTTTCCTATTTCTGGTATGTTGTATCTTCCAAAGAGCACCACTAGAATCAGCACATAGAATATTCAACTTTTGAACCACTCGCACGTCTCCAGGAGCAATATCCTCTGAGAGATCACACTTCGCAGCAAGAGTCTCCTGTAGCATATTTATTACTTGCAACCACACCTGCTACACCCTCTTTGGCTTATCTTGGAAAATCCTACGGTTCCTTTCCAACCACACCTGCCAGATAATAAATCCTGGACCAATACCCCAAGCCACCTCCAGAAAGGAAGTCTTAGAAGGGGGTCTACCAAGACTATTCCAAAACTCAACCAAAGAGTGAACATGAATACAAGCATGCTCCCAAGCTTCCCACCACTAGTGCCAAATAACCCTGGTGAAAGAACATTGGAAAAAGAGGTGTGAACTATTTTCTTCACTTTGATTACATAAGGTACAGATAGAAGGCCCATGAAAGCCCCTCTTCTGGAGATTCTCCCAGGTAAGACATTTATTCTGAACCACAAGCCATAAGAAGAAATTGCACTTGGGTCAAGCCGACTTATTCCAAACTTGCTTCCACCAAGATATGTCAATCCTGTCAAAATTTTGTCTTTCCAATTCTTGATAACCTGAGGCAACTGAGAACTTTCCTTTTGGATTGGGTCCCCAAGCGAGGGTATCAGCTCCTCTTAAAGAGTTACACACTCTGCCAGCAAGGATCCCAGCAAGAGTCTCTTTCTCTCCCTCAGAACCCCCAGGAGGCCATTCTTGGGGTTCTTTCCATCTGGCAACCTCGCCCCGCCCCACCCTTAAAAACACCTTAAAATCCTCAACCTTACTCCATCCTGCTGCAAGGAAACTATCACATAAAGGTTGAAGGTGGGGGTATTAAGATAAAATAGGAGGAAAACCATCCCAAGAATCCTCCCAAAACAAGGCATCCAAACCGCTATTACAAATCTAGAAAAGACCATTTTTAACTAACTGCGCCCCTTTCTTCAAAGTCTCCCAGATCATGGACCCCCTTCCAGTCAGGTTGTACCTTGGTACATCTTTCCCATTCACCCCACCAAGATACTTAACATTAAGGATTTTAGCCCATCCTTGATCTTGGTTTATGCACCATCTCCAAAATAGCTTAGCAGCAAGAGCCCAACCGTTCAAGCTTGTATTCCTCAAACCAAGGCCACCATCCTGCTTTGATCTGAAAACACAATCCCATTTGACCAAACTCCATTTTGAGGAAAGCAAATTACCTGTCCATAAAAATTGCCTGAAAAGAGCATCAAAGTCCTTAATGAAACCAACAAGGGCTGACTGCACAAGACACTTGTAGATAGGAAGAGCTTGGATCACAGACTTCAAAAGAGTCATTCTACCAGCAGTTGAGAGCCATCAGTGAGTCCAATGACTCACCTTACTTCGAAGCTTATCTAAAATCTCTTGTCACACACCCCTCGATAGCCTTTGGTCTGAAAGAGGGATGCCAAGATACACTAAAGGAAGCATTCCAATTTGAAACCTCAAGATATGAGCAATCCGAGCTTGAATAGAAGCGGGGGTATTGAAGAAGAAGATTTGTGACTTTTCTTCATTAATCTTTTGTCCTGAGGCTTTCACATAAATATCCAAAGCTCTTTGGAAACTAGCTGCCTCCTGAATTCTAGAGGCACCCATCAAAGACGTATCATCCACAAATTGGAGGTGGGAAGGAGGAATGCCATGCCCCCACTTCCAGCCTTGAATCCCTCCCTGACTAACTTGAGCCTTGATAAGTCTTCCCAACCCTTCCACCATCAGGATGAAAAGATAAGGGGAGAGAGGATCCCCTTGCCTAAGGCCTCTGGCCGCACTGAATAAGTCAAAAGGTTCACCATTAATCAAGACAACAAAAGAAGGTGAAGTTATGTAGCTCATAACCCAGTTGATCCACTCTTGTCCAAAACCAAAGGCCTGTAAAACTTTCTGCAAAAAACTCCATTTGACTCTATCATAAGCTTTGGCCATATCCAACTTTATGAACATAGCTTTTTCCTTAGAGGCAGCCATAGAGTGCATAGCTTCTACCGCTATGATAACCCCATCCAAAATTTGTCATCCTATAACAAAGCCCCCTTGCTCCTCAGAGAATAGGTTACTGAGCCATGGCTTTAACCGTTCAGCTATCACTTTTGTAATTATTTTATACATCACATTACACAAAGCAATAGGTCTAAAGAAATTAAGGAAGTTAGCTCCTTCCTTCTTTGGGATGAGAGCAAGAAAAGTTGCATTCAAAGCCTTAAGCATCTGTTTATTGTTAAAGGATTCCTGCACCACTTCAAAGAGGTCCATCTTGACAATATCGTGAAAAGCTTGAAAGAACTCTATAGGAAAACCATTTGGTCCCGGGGATTTACCCTTTTTCATTCCAAACACAACTAGCTCTATCTCAGAAACAGTAATGGGCTTAATGAGAGCCTCATTCATTTCAGGAGTGACCAAGGATGGAATGCAAGCCAGAACCAAATCCTCCTCAACCCTAGCCAAATTAGATTCTTCTGAAAACAAACTCCCAAAAAATCTAGTAGCCTCCAAGGCAATCTCCCTATGAGAGGAAAGCAAAATCCGTTCAGCCGTCGTGAGAGAATTGAGAATGCTCCCATGCCTTTTGTCCTTAGCAGTGTTGTGGAAGAACTTAGTATTTTTGTCCCCTTCCTGGAGCCAATCAATTCGAGCTTTTTGTTTCCAATAAATCTCTTCTCGTAGCTCCCATTCCTCCAAATTCTTCAAGGTCGTAGCTTCTCTATATAGCCCATCAGATAAGCCATGTTCTCTGATTTGGCGAGTAATATTGTCCACCCTCAGCTGTGCTTCTCTCTTGGCTCCAAAGAGATTTACAAAGCACTCTCTGTTCCACCTTTTCAGCTTAAACTTAACATACTGCAATTTCTTGACAAAAGAAAACATAGCGGTGCCATAAGCAGGCTTCCCTTCCCTCCACCAAGCAGTGATATAATCCTGAAGAGAAGCATCCCTCAACCACATAAGCTAAAACTTAAAGGATGGATTCTTTATCTTTTGAAGCTTAGAAGCAGTCAAAAGAATTGACCAATGATCTGAACCCCTCCAGTCCAAAATCTCTGAACTAGTAATCCAACTATCCGCCATCCAGAAACAAGAAACCAAAAACCTATCTAATCTTTCCACTATCGCTTCTGCCCCACATCTATTATTCCATGTGAACAAGCCATTGGAAGGTGTGATGTCCACCACCCTCAAGCTTTCAATGTTACTCCTTAAAAGGCCTGCAGAGGGATCGAGCTTGGGATTACCTCCCCGCTTCTCTTCCAAACTTAAAACTGCATTGAAATCTCCTGCCAGAATCCAAGGGAATAGAGGGGCAAGAGAGCGAACATATCCTATATGTGACCAAAGCAAAGTTTTTCCAATAAAATCAATCAGAGCATAAACATTAGTGAAGAGAAGAATCTCACCAGTTATGCAACACGTGGCCACCTAGGAAATAGCAGATTTGCTAGAAACCCACCAAAGCGGGACCAGCTTGCGAGGATCCCATAAAAGAGCCAAACCCCCAAAACATCCTTGAGTGCCAATGCATTGACAAAGACATCTAGGCCAAATCTTAGTAGTTGTGGAATGCATCCTATCAATAGTAACTTAGTTTCCTGAATAAAAACCACCTCAGGTGAATGAGACTTAATCAAATCCCGAATAGCCTTTTGTCTAGGGGTGCTATTCAACCCCCTTACATTCCATGAAAGAACAATCATTTCTGATGAAGAGGGAAGTGGGAATCAATGGTCTTCATAGAACTAGACTCCACTAAAGTCTCTCCCACTAACTTCACCTTTTCCTGGTCTTTCTTCCTCCCCACCTTTAGAGGCTTCTCTGGGGTATCTTTTCTAATAGTTTTTTGATGAATACCTAAAATAGAAGGGGAACCCTTGCTTTTGCTCTCCTCCTGCCGAACATTTCCGATGCAAGCCTTAGTTTGGACATGAGCAGAAATCTCCTGCAATTCCTTGTCTCCATTGGTTTCCAACTCCTCAAAAGGTCTCACTGAAGTATCTGTGTCCATTTGTACCCCAAGCTCTCCCTCCTGTGGATCGTCCTGAACAACATTGTTGTCCTCCCCACCTATTTCCTTTGCTTCCAAGAGCTCATGTCTAGCCGGCATGTTAGCAATGGTTCCATCAAACTGTTCCAAGTCATCCAACCCATCAAACCTATTGAAAACCTCATCTGTCTGTCTGTCCTTAAAGGTCCTCTTTTGGCTGCGACCCTTATTACGACCTCTTACAGGGATGAAGCCCTCCTTGTCCTCCCTCATAGGGGCCTTCCCTTTATCTTGGGTGTGAGGAGCACTAGCTGGCCCTATTTTTGAATCCTCTGTAGGTTTTGATTTGGGGTACACCCTCTACAAATGCCCATATTCATGACAAAAGCAACAACAAAATGACAACATTTCATAGTCAAGTTGTTGAATCCATGAACTTGACCCCAACCGAATTTTGATAGAATTAGGCAAGGGCTTATTCAAATCAATTTCAACACATACCCGGGCATAGGTAATTACCGTCTTCTCCATAGTCTGTCTCGAAGGACCAATTGGTTAAATTCCAAGTCGGCTTGCAACTAAACTAAAAATTTCCTCCCTCCAGAATTCTATAGGAAGCCATGGTAATCTCACCCAAACTGGAACCCACGAAGGAAGCTCTTTTGTAGGATTGAATCCCACATGCCAAGGCTTAATGAAGAGACCCACTTGATTGTAGAAATAGGGCCCTCCTTCGAAAAATTTATTCCTGTCTGACATGCAAGAGAAAACCACTTGAAAATAGCCATTGGCTACCAACAATACATCCACATCTCCCTCTGGAGACCATGTACGCCGAGCCCATCATTCCAAAAAAGACAAAGAGACCCGAATCCCTAGGAACTTACAGATCAGCGCATGCTTTGATAAATAGCTGATATCGTCCACAATAGCTTCAGGTTGGATCTCAACAATCGGCCTATTGTCACTCTTAGCAAGGCACCCATTCACCTTTGAGGGCCTAAAACCTCCAGATAGATATGAGGACTCTCCCATTCCTGATCCAGACTCACCAAAAAAAGGATCTGTATGCAATAGAACCGAAGGATTGCTTCCCGCCATCGTATCCTTGAAAGACAACCCCTTACCACCAGGGGAGATCCCGTTAGGAGCCATGCAAGGCCAGAAACCAACAAACCCCAATAACCCAAAGCAAGCCAGAGAAGAGCACAAAAAATAAAACCCAACCTCCCTCCACCAAGTTTCAATCACCCCAATGAAACGAAGCTCGCCCACAGACGCTAGAACACCCCCAGCCACCGCATGCAAAGCACAAAAACGTAGAGGAAGCAGCAAAAAAATGTTAGGAGAAAGCACCAAATTCAAGCAAAAATGTGACCACCCAAGCCACAAACCCTGCGCACCAGAAATCCCCCTCCGATCCGCCACCAGCACAGAAGAAGTGAAGCACAGAACATAGCTAGGGCAGAGAAACCCTAGCCCGCACGCATGCACCAGCACGCAGCCATCCATTGTGCAACCTCAACTTCATTATTTATTTTGATTAATGGTGTTCCTTCAAACCTCTTTTCAACTTCTCAGGGACTTAAACAAGGATATCCTCTATCTCTTTATTGGTTTATTTAATCAGCTAAAAGTATAGGAAAATTATTGAAGCATCATACAGAAAATTTGGTCTCATTTAAGGTTGGTATTGGACTCAGAATATGGAGCCTCAAATCCACCTTTAGTTTGTGGATGATATGGTGCTAATGGGATTAGGTAAGGTTGGAGAGGCTACTAATTTCAAGAAATAGTTGGATATATACTTATTTGCTTCTAGTCAACAAAAAAATGAAGGTAAATCTAGTATTTTCTTTTTCAGCATGGGCCTAAGCCTATTCAATATATAATTTCTAATATTCTTCACTTTCATGTTTGACAACTTCTTGTCGATTACATGGGAATCCCCATATCATTAAGAATGCTCAATAATTTTCATCGAAGGAAGATTATGGATATATTATAATCGAGGGTCAACCATTGGATCTTTCGATAGTTATCATTTAAGAGAAGATTGAATCTTTTAAAATATATCTTACAGGCTCTTCTTATTTTCAATTTTTTAATTCTATCCACTCCCAAAAAAAATCTTAAAGAATTTAATGCTCTTTCCAAACAATTTTCATGGGAAAATTTTGGATTACCAAAAAGGAAGCCTTGTGAGCTAGAACCACTTTTACAAACCAAAAGAGAATGGAGGGCTAGGACTTAGGCTATTAGAACTATATAGTTTGGCTTTACCTATTATATTATTTTGGCATTGGTGCAAAAATATAGATCAAGCTTGGGAAAGAATTCTCAATTATAATTATTTGGGAGGAGTGGAGGATAGGGATGTTCCATGGATGGACTTGACTAGAAAAGGATCAATGATTTGTAGCACGATCAAAAGGGGGGCCTCACTTATTTAGGAAGGAATTTTTTGGATTATTAATAAGGGAAATAGTGGGTTGTTCTAGATTGACTCTTAGGATGAATACCCTCCTATTCTCTTGTCTTTTCCCTAGCTTCAATCCTTGAGTGAATTTTTTATGAAGGCAACATGGGCAATAGTAGTTGATTTCAAGTACTCTTCCTCTAAGGAGGTATTTGATCTATCATTGGAAATATAACCCTAGAGCTGGCCTAGGAGAGGCTCTATAGAGGATAAAAATATTCTTGCATCTACCCTTGTAAATATAAATATTCTCACATCTACCCTCATAAATATTTCTTCCTATTCTCTAGAGGATTCTACTATTTTATCATGGATCCATGACACTAAATTATTTTATTTTGTTATTCTTAGATATCATTATTTATAGAAAAGGAAAGAATCGAATTGTTTCTCCTTGGTGTCTAGAAGAATTTGGAATAAAATCAATTGATCAAAATATAATATTTTCATGTTGTTGTTAAACCAGATCAAATTCCTAGGTAACTTAGGAGAATATTTAAGGAAATGAGGATTATAGAGACCTTCCATTTGTGTCCTTTTTAGAAAAATTAAAGAATCTACTAATCACCTTTTTTTTCCAATGTCCCCTCTCTACAACAACTTAGAGCTTAAATGGTGGAACACCTATAATAGTTCTAGATATTTGACTACCTCCTTGTTAGATTTTTGGGGTAATATGGGCCAACCCCTAGATTCAATGTCCTTTCTTATGGTGGTATTCATTATTGGTCCTTATTTTATCCTTTGGTAGATCTGGCTTGAGTGAAATAGACATATTTTCCAAGAGTGTTGAAGTATGGCTATGCAAGTTTGGTATAAGATTAGGGGTATGATCAAAGATTTACTATAGATGCCAAGTTTAGAATTGATGAATATTTATCTTCCTCAGATGGTCATGTTCCTAAAATTAATGAGTCAATCCCATTTGGTGTCACAAAAACTGGGCTTGGTCATAGAATATAACTTTCTCAAAAGGTGGGCATGGCTGGTAAACATTGTCTGCCTCCTAGTGGTTTCTTTAATATTAACATATATGGATTTTCTTGAGGAAATCTAAGTTTGGATAGGATTTGTGGAATTGGTCAATATTGTGAAAGTTCAATTCACTTTTTTTTACTACTTATGTGGGATTGCATACAAATAACCAAATGGAAGCCTAGAAAATTTTTAAGTCATTAGACAAGGCCATTGAGCTAGCATGGAAGAAGGTAATATATGAGATTGATTCTATGACTTTGGTTTCCTTGTTAAATTAAACAAATTTTTGAGACTCCTCATGAAGATTCACTCAAGTGGCTAGGAAATTTTTATTCTTATGGCCATAAGTTTTCAATTAATATCATTTTTCTGCATCCCTAAAGACTAGAATAAGGTGGCTTATTGTCTAGCTAAATGGTCTTTAGAGGAGATGGGTTATTATAATTTTACATATTGAAGAGGGTTGGTCCAAATAAAACTCAATAGATTCTTAAACTTATCCTAAATGAATAGATAGAATAATTGTTGTATGTTGGTCATAGGGAAGGCTAGTATGGATGATAGATTTAATGTTACTGGTTGTAAGTTAGAGTGGTATTGCAGGAATCCTCAGTGGATTACTCTACTTTGGCTTATCTTGATGGCTATAGTTATCTATAAATCATTTTGATGTGTATGTATTAGCTTTCCTCAAATAAAATTTTATTTTTACCCTCTAAAAAAATCTTAGTAGGATCAACTAGATAAAAAAAATTATTAGATACTATATGACCAAGGTATGACACTTCGCAATAAAAAAATAACATTTACTCAATCTGTCATATAACTTATTCTTTCTTAAGGGCTCAAATACTATTTTGAGATGTTTTTGAAAGAGGAAAAAATGGGTTTTATAGGGACTCGAAACCACAAAGTTTACATACAAAAGATAAGATCGTCAAAGTCACCATAAGCAGAAAGGCTATTAAGAAAACAACAAAATGACAAAGCCACAGCCACCAAAAAAGCTAGCAAGGGCCTCAGAAAGGACCCAAAAAGACCAGACAAAATGTCAGCAGCAGCTAAACTTGGGACTTTAATGTTTCTGCAGTCTCAACTTCCAAGTCGTTCATTTCCTGAACCCCCCTCTTTCAGATCTGGACCATCTGGGTAGTAGGAGGCGCTTTCCTCTTAAGGTTGGAACGAGTCATTTTCGATATACCTTAGTCCTCGTTCTTGCTTTTATCCTTGTCCTCTTCCAGATCAACAACCAGCAAGCCCTATTGCGACTTCTCCAACTTTTTATACATTACATTGATGATAATGGCATTGTGCCTAGCCATTTTATGGTTTTGTTCCACAACAGTTTTCATGTTATTTTTTATTTTAACAATTTCAGCTTCCAGAGTCTTATACTTATCCTCAATGTCATCTTCTCTCATTCCAATATTGTTCTTTTTTCATTTTCCTTCTTCATTGCTAAGAGTGGACAGCTTCAATTCCAGTTCCTCCAACTTGCTATTAAGAACCCTATTTCTATGATTAAGATCATTAATTTCTTGATAGGCCCATTTCAAAACTATGAAAATGTCACCAACGCCACTTCTAGTAGAGGAAAGAATATCTCCAGATTGAACTCGGTCTAAAATGAGGTTAACATCATCTGGATTGGCGGAGCTAGGAAATCTGGTACCATCAACTTTGAAAGAGGTAGGAGGGGTAGACACAGAGTTTCTGCTAGCTTCAGGGTTATCAGTTTTGTCCTCTAGAGAGTCCGCAGAGTAGGAAACCAACTTATTGGTAGGGGAGGCCTTGAAAGCGAGATTCTTTAAGGGAACCAGGTAGTCAAGGTAGATCTCATGGTTAGCTTTAGCAAGCTGGGGTTTACGAAGCTAGGTTTTCTTACCAGACAACACAGGGGACGGGTGGGCTTCAACAATTCTCTCCTAGTTAGGTTGATCCTCTGAACCACCACTATCTGTTTCATAGTCCTCAGATGTCATGGAGGCAACCGGTTTGGATAAAGCCGACAGGCTTTGATAGTGTTCATATATTAACCTAATTAGACCAGGATGAAGAATAGGGTATCTCCTAGGATTTTTTTGTGGTCCTCAAGGCTATTGCCCAACTAACAAAATAGATAATGAGGCAAAGAAATCCATACCTTATGGCGGAAGTGGTTAAAGATATTATTTTGAGATTTTGTTCACAATACTTTTTAGTGTTTGAATAAAATAAAATATCATCTAATAAAAATATTACAAAGACATCCAAGTATGGTTTGAAAGAATCATTATTAAGGTGATAAAATTAGTTGGCATGTTAGTTTTTTTTATTTAAGGGGTAAACGCTTTTGACCGGAGCTATGAACCAGATACAACCATTAAACAAAAACACCCCAACGGGATTTGAACCTTGGTGGCAAGAACAACAATGCCACCTATAAACCATCACACCATGCCAATACCGACAAAATGCTGAAAAGTTGGCATGTTAGTTAACCACAAGGTGTAGGAAAATAATTTCATAGTGCCCATATCAAGTTCTTAAAAAAAAATAGAAATATCAAATTCTTTAAGAAATGTTTGATTTTATCTTTATCATAAATATATTTTTGAAAAATATTTTACAATACTTAATAGATCCAAAAAAAAAAAAAATTTAAGGTAAAGGGTATCTTTTTTTTAGTGTGAGCTTTTTGGGTTGTTGATCTACTCAATATATAATTACATGGTTCCATTCTTTTTTAACAAATATTATAGGAGCAACCCATGATAATCACTAGGTTAATTAATTTGTTTAAGTAATTTAGATAATTAAAATTCAAATATTTAATATGTGGATTGATTAATAATATGTAGCTTTAGAAATAAGTTCAACTCTTGAAAGTAAGTCAATGATGTGTTGAACTACTCTTTCAGGGGTTAATCATTTAGTTCCTTAGGGATTTAACTTTCATAAATACTTGTAATATAGATTTAATAGTAGTATATAACTTGAAATTATTGTCTTGTTTCAAGTTATCATGGCACAAAAAGCTTGACAATCTTTTCTCCAACTATGCGATTTGAACAACATAAATTTTTCTAATTGTTAGGATCATATATCACATATAAAGCTTAATATATTTCCATATGATGACCAAGAACAACTTGTTTATTTTCACACCCTATAAATACATTATATTATTCTAACCAATCCATTCCCAAAATAGCATCATATTTATCTAAATTCAAAACATAAAAATAGCCTTTTCAGTCACAATTTTTTTTGAAGTGAAAATTTATGTTAAAAGAAAATTAAAATGATCATGTAATTATTAGTTGTATTGGAGTCATTGATGGTCCATAAGATGAGTTATTACACTATTAAAGTTCGAAGCCAGCAAATAACTTCCAAGATTTTCAAACCTGTGACTGTAAGCTTATTCGGTTGAATTGAATTTATTATTTGAGGTCAGGCCTTATGAAAAGAATATTTTCTAATTAGCAATGACTTTTAGAAATTCCATGTTATTATTGAAATTGATATCCATAACGAAATTGTTGCTTCTTGTTGACGGGAATGGGGACCTAAGTCCCTTTGGAACCTATCAGATTCAGACCTTATCCATGAATGGCCTGGTATTTACGTCCCATACTGCATGTAAGATTTAACAGATAACATATAATTTATATATATATATAGGCATCGTGCAAGGCATATTCCTGCCAAATTACAACCCAGATGATAGAGGCGTTCTTTTCTTCGGCTCCTTATAATACTGATGATGGATCATAGAATGATCCAAAACTTCGATGATAGAGGCATTCTTTTTTTCTCTTCTCTATCATTCAGATGATGGATCATAGAGTGTGATCCGAAACATTGAAGAAAACACCAACACAATCAAATCCAGAAACAATATTTAAACCAAGAATAGATGACAAGGAACCAATCAGATTGAAAAAAATATGTTCCTCTCTCCACCCACACAATCGAATCCAGAAACAATATTTAAACCCAGAATAGACCACAAGGAACCAATCAAATTGGAAAAAGTATATGTCACTCTCTTGACGAGGGAGCAAACCCGAGACACAGAATAACACTCACAATTTAGAGAATAATATTTTATTCAAAAATATGGAACTCTTACATGCAGAGGATCTCAAATCCTCGGGCTCTGTGATACATGCAAATTACAGACTTACAGAAAATTACCCAGATTCCCCTAGCATGTGAACTCTTTTCTACAAAAAGTTACCCAAAAATCAAAAATTAACTCATAAATAGCCCCTTTTCAGTTTAGAGCCAAAACCAACATTCGAGTTATGAGTTTTGGCGGTTTGGCACAAAAAATTATAATTTGAAATTCAAATTTAGATTCACATTCGAAAATTAGCACATTCCTAAAAATGCACCAACTTCCGACAACCATAACTTTTAATCCGACCATCAGATTTTCAATGATAATACCTTCTCAGAAAGCTCTCGAAAAGACAATGTTGCAAAAAAAATGACTATGACTAACTACTTTAAGATTTTTGCAAATTTTCGGGCCCATCCGGAACCGTTTAGTGCCTCAAACTGGACTCGGAAGGTTTTTCAAGGCAAAAAGCAAAAACTAGAAATTGAATAACTTTCAAACCGTAAATGATCTTGACCTGATTATTTAGTCAAAGTGCTTATTTTTCTGTCTTGAACCTTCCCATAAATTTATGTCTTCCCATGCCTTCAAATTCACACCTACTAAAAATAACAGTTGAGTAGAAAAAACAGAAAAACAATTTTGAAAGTTGGAAACTCTTATTCAACGAAAAGGGTATTCAAAAATGCAAAAACATCTACAAAAAGCAAACAACAGGAACATAAATGGAAAGCATCTTTTTGAGTGATGCAAGATTGCCCTCACACCACTGGATGCTCCTGCATCATCTCTCCATTCAGAACAACAATAACAAACACATCCTCAAAATTCAATTTTGAGCATTTTCACGAGCTACAAATTTATAGAGCAATCTCTTGTTGTACTGACAGAACTGATGTAGTTTTTTGCATGGCGATGGGAGGGTTGCGCAGATGAGAGGGTAATCTGAAACAGAGTGGCACAAGCTCAGAGGAGGTGGCCTCTACTGGTAAATTCTCGCAGTTACAGACCTCCACCATGAAACCGTCGGGGTCATGTATGAAGAGCTGATATACATTAATGCCTTCTTCCTCCACTATGCGTTTCACATACTTGATCTTCATCTCCTGCAGCCTTCTTTCCACACCTTGCATATCATCACACTGCAAATCCAAATGTGAGCACCTGCTGCTTTACAATTCAATAGATCCAATCATACAGTTTAATGATTACATTATATACCTGGAATGAAATGTGATTGTCCCTTGGATTTATCTCCTCGTGCACGACATTCTCTGGGTTGGCACTCTGCAGAAAATGTATGCCTATCCCATAATTAAACAGCCTGTTCAATTATTCAGAGCACGCATCAATTGTGGGGAATGGATAACAAAAGTTTAGGGAGAGTCAAAGCAATCTATTTGGGATTCTTTCCTCTATACAAAGAATATATTTTATGTTAAAGTTTTTGTTCTTCACTTTAATTTATTGATTGACTATGTGATGATGATTTAGTAACATTAAATGCATTGTTTCAATTTAGTCATTATCAATTCATTATGGACAATGATCACATGTTCGAATAGGTTATGTCATAATTAGCGGCATTTGAGATCTGAGCATGGAATTATGGGATCAGTGCTAATGATTGTTGATTCTCCATCTGTTCATAAAAAACACCACTCATGACCATCAATGATCTACCTAGCACTTATTTATTTGCATCCACTTTCATAAACCACCATGAAAACTGAATCCCAATAAATCATTTCATAATTAAAATTGAATCAGACATACCAGGCTCCATTAAAATTGAAAGATCCCGGCCGCTTCACACGAATAAAACCGAGAACATTTTCGTAAAAGCTAATGGAATCCTCTACCGATCTGCACACCATAGATATGTGATTCAGCGACCTCAGACGAAGGGGACCTCCTTTCTCGCCGGAATTCACCATATTTCAGCTTTTCTTCTTTGCTTTCTTTCTTCCAAATTGCAAGATTCTCTAAAGGCTTAGCTACAATCTATGTATAATTCTTGGAACTATTGCTTAGCAGAAATAATGGCGTTTCTGGTCCTAGCAAGAAGATCTAGCTGGTAAGGCTGGCACGAAAAGAAACAGAACGAAGACAGAAAATGGATTGAAATGGCTAATCAATCGATAATGGATGTTTTTTTCCCGAATCCAGCAATCATATAAATAGAAAGGAACTGTGATTGCGTAACGCTGACGAAGAGTTCCCATGCTTTTTGCATTTCTGGCAGTTGTCACGTCGATGACATCACATTTTAGTAAAAAATGAGTTGCAGCCTACGTGGATTGGCCATTGTCAATATTCAATGACCGACCATACTCACTACAGACAAAAATGTTTAATGTGCATCGAAATCCAGGTCAGCCCATGTGCGATGTGCAAGCATATGGTATTGCTCACTAAACGCAATAAGATGAATTTTATCAATTAAAATGGCCTAAGAATATTAGTCCTGTGCTTAAATGCAATTATTAGTGACCGACATGATCTCCCCTCTATTCAAAACTGACCTGTTCTTTATGACAAGTATATATGTTGTGGTCTAATCAGCTCATCGAACGTTGAATAGTTAGTTGCAGGTAAAGAGATTCGGTATTAAACATTAGAATATCGTGCTACCATTAAATTTCTCTTCAAGGTTGAAGTTTCCTAATGGAACGTAGGTAAGCCTGGAAATTGATGATCTATGGATTAAATTTAGCCGTATAACTTTGTGAAGGAATGCAGGAGGGGTAGCATTATCAGTTCTCTTTCTTATGCCCAAGTAAATCAATTAATTGTTTTCAAGATATTTTTGCAAAAGTTGTTCGACACTTTTCTTTATTTTCTAAACAAGAAATTCAAGATTCCGAAGAGGAGAGATTTTTTATTGAATGTATTCCTTCCTCTACAACAAAACTCTGTTAGAACCCATTTTCATTGAGGAGCTAGAGATTGTTGGTGGTGTTTCAGATGAAGAAGGGTACTTAGACCTTCCGAATTTCTTATAAAAAAAATTTAGGAATTTTGAAAAATTATAAAAAGTGATTTGTTTGAGATTGTTAAATAATCTCAAAAAAAACAAATAAATTCTCATAATCATTAATTCTACTCTTTTTGTTCTCATCCTCAAAAATGAAGGAGTCAAATCATTAGATTTTTTTTTCCTATTTTCCTATGTAATGCAACCTACAAGATAATAACCAAGATTATTATTGATAACCTAAAAAAGTGTTTGGGTCACCTAATATCTCCTAAGCAAGGGAGATATGTGAAAGGGTGACAAATCTTAGATGTTACCATTGTGGTAGTTGAAGCTATCCACTCTATGTCTAACAGCAAAGAAAAATCCATGTTCATTAAATTTGATATGTCCAAAGCCTATGATAGACTAAGATGGTCATTCCCTCACCACATCTTATTGTCTTTTGGTTTTTTTTAGTGGATTGATTAATGGTGTTCCTTCAAACCTCTTTTCAACTTCTCGGGGACTTAAACAAGGATATCCTCTATCTCCTTATTTATTTTATTGGCTAAAGGTCTAGGAAAATTATTGAAGCATCATACAAAAAATGGTCTCATTCAAGGTTGACGTTGGACTCGAAATATGGAGCCTCAAACCCACCTTCAGTTTGTGGATGACATGGTTCAAATGGGATTAGGTAAGGTTGGAGAGGCTACCAATTTCAAGAAATATCTGGATATATAGTTATTTTCTTCTAGTCAACAAAATACTGAAGATAAATCTAGTATTTTCTTCTTTGATATGCCTAAGCCTATTCAGTATATAATTTATAATATTATTCACTTTCATATTTGACAGCTTCTTGTTGATTACATGGGAATCCCCATATCATTGAGAATGATCAATAAGTTTCATTGAAGGATGATTATGGATCTATTATAATTGAGGGCCAACCATTGGATCTTTTGATGGTTGTCATTTACAAGAAGATTTCAATCTTTTAAAATCTATCTTACGAGCTCTTCTTATTTTCATTTTTTTAATTCTATTTACTCCCCAAAAACTTCTTAAATAATTTAATGCTCTTTCCAACAATTTTTGTGGGAAAAAATTGGATTACCATAAATGAAGCCTTGTGAGTTGGAACCACATTTTCAAACCAAACGAGAATGGAGGGCTAGGACTTAGGCTATCTAAACTCTGTAGTTAAGATTTACCTATTAAATTATTTTGGAATTGGTACAAAAATATAGATCAACCTTGGATGAGAATTCTCAATTATAATTATTTGTGAGGAGTGGATGATAGGGATGTTCCATGAATGGACTTGGCTATAAAAGGATCAATGATTTGGAGCACAATCAAAAGGGGGGGCTCACTTATCTAGGAAGAAATTTTTTGGATTATTAATAATAGAAATAATGGTTTGTTCTATATTGAATCTTAGGATAAGTATTCTCCTATTCTCTCATATTTTCCCTAGCTTCAATACTTTAGTGAAGTTTTTTATGGAGGCAAGATGGTCAAGAGTAGTTGACTTCAAGTACTCTTCCTCTAGGGAGGTCCTCGATCTATCATTGAAAATAACCCTAGAGCTGGCCTAGGAGAGGCTCTATAGAGGATAAAAATATTCTCACATATACCCTTGTAAATATATCTTCTTATTCTTTAGATAATTCTAATATTCTATCTTGGATCCATGACACTAAATTATTTTATTTGGTTATTCTTGGTTATCATTATTTATAACAAAGGAAAGAATGGAATTGTTTCTCTCCTTGGTGTATAGAAAAAATTGGAATAAAATTAGTTGATCAAAATATAATATTTTCATGGCTTCCAAACCAGAACAAATGGGCCTAGGTAACTTAGGAGAATATAAGGAAAAGAGGATTCTAGAGAAATTTCATTTGTGCCCTTTTTCAACAATAATGAAGAATCTACTAATCACATTTTTTTCCAATGTCCCTTATTTAAAACAATTTAGAGCTTATGGCGGAACACCTATAATGGTTCTAGATATTTAGCTACCCCCTTGTTAGAGTTTTGGGGTAATATGGGCCAACCCCTAGATTCAATGTCCTTTCTTATGGTGGTATGCATTATTGGTCCTTATTTTATCCTTTAGTAGATCTGGCTTGAGTGAAATGGGCATATTTTCCAAGAGTGTTAAAGTATATTTATGCAAGTTTGGCATAAGATATAGGGGTATGATCAAAGAAACTATAGATGCCAAGTTTAGTATTGATGAATATCTATCTTTCTTAGATCCATTCATGTTCCTAAAATTATGGAGTTAGGCCCATTTGGTAACACAAACTAGGCTTGGTTAGAGAATATAACCTTCTCAAAAGGTGAACATTCCTAGTAAGTAGTCTCCTCCTCCTAGTGGTTTCTTTAAGATTAACATAGATGTATTTTCTCAAAGCAATCTAAGTGTGGAGCTAGGATTTATGGAATTGGTCAATATTGTGAAGGTTCAATTCGCTTTTTTTCATGACTAATGTGGGATTGCATACAAATAACAAATGGAAACCTATGAAATTCTTTAGGCATTAGACAAGGCCATTGAGCTAGCATAGAAGAAGGAGATATGTGAGATTGATTCTATGACTTTGGATTCTTTGTTGATTAAAAGAAATTTGTGAGGCTCCTCATGGAGATTGACTCAAGTGGCTAGGAAAATTTTATTCTTATGGCCATGAATTTTGAATTAATATCATTTGTCTGTATCCTTAAAGACTAGAATAAAGTGGCTTATTGTCGAGCTAAATGATCCTTAGAGGAGATGGGTTATTAGAATTTTACATATTGAAGAGGGTTGGTCCAAATAAAACTCAACCAATTCTTAAACTTATCCTAAATGAATAGCTAGAATAATTGTTGTATGCTAGTCATAGGGAAGGCTAGTATGGATTGTATATTTAATGTTATTAGTTGTAAGGTAGAGTGGTATTGCAAGAATCCTTAGTGGATTACTCTACTTTGGTCTATCTTGATGGTTATAGTTATCTATAAATCAATTTGATGTGTATGTAATTAGCTTTACTCAAATAAAATTTTATTGTTACCCTCTAAAAAAATCTTAGTAGAATCATCTAGATAAAAAAATTATTATATACTATATGACCAAGGTATGGGACTTCACAATTAAAATATCACATTTACTCAATCTATCATATAACTTATTCTTTCTTAAGGGCTCAAATACTATCTTGAGATGTTCATAATACTTTTTAGTTTTTGAATAAAATAAAATACAATCTAATAAAAATATTAAAAAGACATCCAAGCATGGGTTAAAAGAATCATCATTAAGGCCATAGCATTAGTTTTAAATCACAAGGTGTAGGAAAATAGTTCCATAGTGCCTGGATATCAAGTTCTAAAAATAATTTTAGAAATATTGAGTTCTTTAACACATGTTTGATTTTATCTTGATCATAAATATATTTTTGAAAAATATTTTACAACACTTAATAGATCCAAAAAACTATTATTTTAAGGTAAAGGCTATCTATTTTTTAGTGTGAGTTTTTTGGATTGTTGATACTCAATATATAATTAGGGGAGAGGGCCCAGTAGTCGTGCACCCTAACTTCACGCTTCTAATTATCCTACGTGGAAATTTCAAATCACTCCCAATTTTTTACAGCAGCTTACTTGGCAAGTTCTCTACTTATAACTAAGGTTTTAGGGCCACATCATCAAATATGATGCCACATCAGCATGCGTTTTTGTCAAGGTGTCGAAAAAGGCCCCAAAAAATAGTGAGACCAATTCTCGTGCATTACATCATGAGTAGTTGAGCGCTGATGTGGTATCACATGATTGGTTGCTTTTTAGATCAAAAGCATACATTTTGTTTAATTATGGGTAGTCAAATCACAACTATTGGACATTATATAAACGACTATTGGGTATTATATTTACGATTGGGTGCGCGACTATTGGACCCCGCACGACTATTGGGCCCTCTCCCCTACATGGTTCCATTCTTTTTTTAACAAATATTATAGGAGCAACCCATGATAATCACTAGGTTAATTAATTTGTTTAACTTAGATAATTGAACTTCAAATATTTAATATGTGGATTGATTAACGATAAGGAGCTTTAGAAATAAGTTCAACTCTTGGAAGTAAGTTAATGACATGTTGAACTACTCTTTGAGGGGGTTAACCATTTAGTTCCTTAGGGATAAATTTCATAAATACTTGCAATATAGATTTAATACTAGCATATAACTCGAAATTATTGCTTAGTTTCAAGTTATCATGGCACAAAAAGTTTGGTAATCTTTTCTAGAACTATGTGATTTGAACAACATATTTTTTTTATTGTTAGGATCATATATTACATATAAAACTTAATATGTTTCTATGTGATGACCAAAAACAGCTTGTTTATTTTCACACCCAATAAATACATCATATTATTCTAACTAACTCATTTCCAAAAATAACATCATATTTAACTAAATTCAAAGCATAAATATAACCTTTTAATCACATTTTTTTTAGTAAAAATCTAAATGAATTTATGTTAAAGAAAATTAAAATGATCGTGTAATTATTAGTTGTATTGGAGTCAATGATGGTCCATAAGATGAGTTATCACACCATCAAAGTTCGAAGCCAGCAAATAACTTCAAGATTTCATGGCTGTGACTGTAAGCTTATCCGGTTGAATTGAATTTATTATTTGAGGCCAGGTCCATATGAAAAATAATATTTTTTAATTGGCAATGACTTTTAGAGATTCCATCTTATTATTAAAATTGGTATCCATAACGAAATTGGTGCTTCTTGTCAAGGGGAATTGGGATCCAAGTCCCTTAGGAACCTATCAGATTCAGACCTGATCCATGAATGACCCAGCATTTGCGTCCCATATGCATGCAAGATTTAATAGATAATATATATGTTGGCATGGTTCAAGGCATATTTTAGGTAAGATAGAGGTATTTTTTTCTTTGGCTCTTTATCATTCTGATGATGGATCATAGAATGATCTGAAATGTTGACAATAGAGACATTCTTTTTATTTCCTGCTCTCTATCATATGATGGATCATGGTGTGTGATTAGAAACGTTGATGAAAAAAATCAACACAATCATATCTAAAAACAATATTTAAACTAAAAATTTTGATAGACCACAAGAAAACAATCAAATTGAAAAAAATATGTCACTCTCTCCACCCACCGTAAATTATAAATTCAGAACAACAATAGGAAACACATCCTTAAAATTCAATTTTGAGCGTTATCACGAGCATCAAATTTATAGAGCAATCTCTTGTTGTACTGACAAAACCGATGTAGTCTTTTGCATGGCGATGGGAGGGCTGCGCAGATGAGAGGGTAATCTGAAATAGTGTGGCGCAAGCCCAGAGGAGATGGGCTCCACTGGTAAATTCTCGCAGTTACAGATCTCCACCATGAAACCGTCGGGGTCATGTATGAAGAGCTAATCTACATATATGCCTCCTTCCTCCACTATGTGTTTCACATACTTGATCTTCATCTCTTGCAACCTTCTTTCCACACCTTGCATATCATCACACTGCAAACCCAAATGTGAGAGCCTGATGCTTAACAATTCAATAGATCCAATCATACAGTTTAATGATTAGACTATATACCTGGAATGAAATGTGATTGTCCCTTGGACTTATCTCCTTGTTCACTACATTCTCTGGGTTCGCACTCTGCAGCAAATGTATGCCCATCCCATAATTAAACAGCCTGTTCAATTATTTATAGTGCACATCAATTATGGGGAGTGAATAGCAAAAGTTACACGCAATTCACCTGGAATTCTTTTCCGATATTCAAAGAATATATTTTATGTGAGAGTTTCTATTCCCCACTTTAATCTAATGATTAGTTATGTGATAATGATTTAGTAACATTTAATGTATTGCTTCAATTTAATCATTGTCAATTCATTATGGACAATGGTGGCAGGTTCGAGTTACAATTCAAATGTTATGTCATAATGAGTGACATTTGAAGAATGTACAGTTATTGTATTGTTTGACTGGTTTTTTTTTTTTTTAATTTTTTTTAGCCTGGCCTTAGTTTTCAGGTATTGCTGGTAGTTCTTTGTAAATTCTTTGCTTTGTTCAAAAAAAAAAAAAATGGGCATAGAATTATTGGGTCAGTTATAATGATTATTGATTCCTCATATAAAAAGAAGAAAAAACATTTAAAACATTGTTTCAATTTAATCATCAATCCATACTTTGTAATGGTTCAAAAATAACTCCTCATGCTCTACATAACATTTATTTATTTGGCATCCACTTTCATAAACTGAATCAGAGTTGAATCCCAATAAGTCATTTCATAATTAAAATTGAATCCAACATACCAGGCTCCATTAAAATTGAAAGATCCCGGCCGCTTGACACGAATAAAACCGAGAACATTTTCATAAAAGCTAATGGAATCCTCTACCGATCTGCACACCATAGATATGTGATTCAACGACCTCAGACGAAGGGGCCCTCCTTTCTCGCCGGAATTCACCATATTTCAGCTTTCTTCTTTGTTTTCTTTCTTCCAAATTGCAAGATCGTCTAAAGGCTTAGCAACAATCTATGTATAATTCTTGGAACTGTTACTTAACAGAAATAATGGCTTTTCTGCTCCTACCAAGATTTTATAGCTCGCGCAAAAACCAGAACGAAGACAGAAAAGGGATTGAAAGGGCTAATCAATTGATAATGGATTTTTTTTCCCGAATCCAGCAGTCATATAAATAGAAGGAAACTGTGATTGCGCAACGCTGCCGAAGAGATTCCACGCTTTTCGCATTCCTAGTAAAAAATAAGTTGCAGCCTACGTGGATTGGCCATTGCTGAAATTCAATGACCCACCATACTCACTACAGACGATAAATGTTCAATGTGCATCCAATTCCAGGTCAGCCCATGTGCGATATGCATATTGTATTGCTCATTAAACGCATTAAAATGATGGTGTTACCAGGTTCAAGGTCAATATGAATTTCATTAATTAAATTGGCCAAATATTAGTCCTGTCCTTAAATGCAATTATTAGTGTCCGACATGATCTCCACTGTATTCAAAACTGACCTGTTCTAATCAGCTCTTCGTACGTCGAATAGTTAACTGCAGGTAAAGAGATTCGCTATTAAACATTAGAATATTGTGCTACCAATTAGATTTCTATTCAAGGTTGAAGTTTCCTAATGAAACGTAGGTAAGCCTGGAAATTGATTATCTGTGGATTAAATTTACCCGTATAACTTTGTGAGGGAATGCAGAAGGGGTAGCATTATCACTTCTCTTACTTATGCTCAAGTAAATCAAATAAATTTTTTTCAAGATATTTTTGCAAAAGTTGTTCGATACTTTTCTTCTTTTCTCTTTAGCAAAAAATTCAAGATTAGGAACCTATCAGATTCAGACCCGATCCATGAATGGCCCAGTATTTACATCCCATACTGCATGCAAGATTTAACAGATAATATATATTGGCATGGCACAAGGCATATTCCTGGCAAATTACAACTCAGATGATAAAGGCATTTTTTTCTTCAGCTCTCTATTGATCCAAAACATTAATGATAGAGGTATTTTTCTTTTCTACTCTATCATTCTGATGATGGATCATAAAAGGTGATCCGAAGATGAAAAAACACCAACACAATCAAATCTAGAAATAATATTTAAACCCAAGAAACAATCAGATTGAAAAAAATATTTCACCCTCTCCACCCACCCTAAATTATAAATTCAGAACAACAATAGCAAACACATCTTCAAGATTCAATTTTGAGAGTTATCACGAGCTACAAATTTATAGAGCAATCTCTTGTTGTACTGACAGAACTGATGTAGTCTTTTGCATGGTGATGGGAGGGTTGCACGGATGAGGGTAATGTGAAACAGAGTGGCGCAAGCCCAGAGGTGGTGGGCTCCACTGGTAAATTCTCGCAGTTACAGATCTCTACCATGAAACCGTCGGGGTCATGTATGAAGAGTTGATCTACATATATGCCTCCTTCCTCCACTAAGCGTTTCACATACTTGATCTTCATTTCCTGCAGCCTTCTTTCTACACCTTGCATATCATCACACTGCAAATCCAAATATGAGAGCCTGATGCTTTACAATTTAATAGATCCAATCATACAATTTAATGATTACACTATATACCTGGAATGAAATGTGATTG
This sequence comes from Sequoia sempervirens, assembly GCA_007258455.2. NCBI lineage: Eukaryota > Viridiplantae > Streptophyta > Pinopsida > Cupressales > Cupressaceae > Sequoia > Sequoia sempervirens. The sequence continues at coordinate 124,831,934 of VDFB02047397.1, forward strand.
TCCCTTGGATTTATCTCCTTGTTCACTACATTCTCTGGATTGGAACTCTGTAGAAAATGTATGCCTATCCCATAATTAAACAGCCTGTTCAATTATTCAGAGCACACATCAATTAGGGAGAGTGAATAATTTACTGGAGTCAATCAATTCATCTAGAATTCTTTCAGAGTATACAAAGAATATATTTTATGTTAGAGTTTTTATTTCCCATTGTAATCTAATGATTAACTATGAGATTGATAAGTAGTTGGTATTTTTCACAGTGTCAAATTATGATATTGCTATCAGGATTCAACTGTGTAATTTTTCGAATCAAACTCATTGACCCATATTTCACCTTTATGAAAATCACCTAGATGCAATGAATGCTAAGGGAACCATTCATTATCATGAGAGATGAGTTCTTGTGAACCTCTACTCATGAAACATGAGTCAATGAGTTTGACTCGAAAAATTATACGATTGAATCTTGATAGCAATATCATAACACTATGAAATGATGATTTAATGACATTTAATACATTATTTCAATTTAATAACTATCAATTCATTATGATAATTGGAGCTCCAATTCAAATGTTACGTCATAATGAATAGCATTTGAAACATGACCATGAAATTATGAGATCAGTCCTAATGATTGTTGATTCCCAATATTAAAAAAAACATAATCTTAAAATCATCAAATCCATATTCTATGAAAAATGGTTTGGAAAAAAATTTCACCCATGACCATCAATGATCTACCTAGCATTTATTTATTTGGCATCCACTTTCATAAACCACCGTGAAAATCGAATCAGAGTTGAATCTTAATAAGTCATGACATAATTAAAATTGAATCAAACATACCAGGCTCCATTAAAATTGAAAGATACCGGCCGCTTGACAGGCATAAAACCGAGGACGTTTACGTAAAAGTTGACGGAATCCTCTACCGATCTACACACCATAGATATGTGATTCACCGACTTCAGACCAAGGGGCCCTCCTTTCTCTTCCGAATTCACCATATTCCAGCTTTCTTTTTTGTTTTCTTTCTTCCAAAGTGCAAGATCCTCTAAAGGCTTATCTACAATCTATGTATAATTCTTGGAACTGTTACATAACAGAAATAATGGCTTTTCTGCTCCTTCAAAAAAATTCATGCTGCCACAAATACCAGAAGGAAGACAGAAAAGGGATTGAAAGGGCTAATCAATCGATAATGGATGTTTTTCCCCGAATCCAGCAGTCATATAAATAGAAGGGAACTGTGATTGCGTGACACTGGCAAGGAAATTCCACGCCTTTTGCATTCCCAGGGGCTGTTACGTCAATGACGTGGCATTTTAGTGAAAATTATGTTACAGCCTGCGTGGATAGGCCATTGTCAAATCCAATGACCCATTTCCGAATATTACTCCTGTCCTTAAATGCAATTATTAGTATCCGACATGATCTCATCTGTATTCAAAACTGACCTGTCTTTAAGCTATAAATATGAATTTATATATATGTTATGGTCTAATCAGCTCAGCTAACGTCGAATAGCTACAATTTGCAGGTAAACCTAACTTTAAATTTCTCATCAAGGTTGAAGTTTTGTAATGAAACGTAAAGCCTCCCAAGTACGTAAGCCTGGAAATTGATGATCTACGGATTAAATTTAGCCGTATAGAGTTTAGATTGAAGTGATTGAAAGAAATTTTTAAAATAGATTTTTTTTTCTTCTTAATATCATTTTAGATGTAATGAATGTTAAGTGGATCAATCATTTTTTTGAGAGATGGGTTTGTTTGAATCATTCTTCCTGACATAGGGGTCAATGAGTTTGAAACCAAAACTAGGAAGTTGAATCTTGATAATGCAACGAGTGTTAAGCGGATCATTCATTCTTTTGACAGATGGGTTTGTTTGAATCATTACTCGTGACATAGGGGTCAATGAGTTTGAGTCTAAAACTATGTAGTTGAATCTTAATATTATAATATCATAATTTGATAGATTATAAAAAAATATCTCATACTTTTAAATTGATGGGCTAAAGGGGCTCAACGATGAATGGTTCATAAGGTACAACACTTGTTGAAGATTTTGCAAATGGGATAGCAAGCTAAGTGGTCTTGATAAGTGGTGATGTTGGAGTTGTAGTAGTATTAGGATGGGTGACTTCCTAAGGAATCTTGATGGTTCGTTCAACCCTATGAGCATCACCTAGATGCAATGAGTAGTAAGTGGACCATTCAATCCATGAGAAATGGGTTTGATTGAATCACTACTCATGAAATATGGGTCAATGAATTTGACTCCAAAACTATGCAATTGAATCTTGATATTAATATCATAATTTAAAACATCATAGAAAATATCTCATACTTATCAATTGATGAGCTAAAGGGACTCAATGATGAATGTTTCATAAGACAACACTTGCTAAAAGTTTTGCAAATATGATAACAAGCTAAGTGATATTGATCTAGGGGGAATTTTGATTAAATGCACTTGAGTTGGAGTAATATTAGGATGGGTGACCTCTCAAAAAGTCTCAATGCTTTCACCCTTGTGAGCATCATCTATATACAATGAGTGTTAAGTGGACCCTTCATTTTTATAAAAGATGGACTTTGTTGAACCACTATTTATAAAAATATGAATCAATGAATTTGATTTGAAAACAACACAATTCAACTCTAATATTAATATCATAATTTAATACACTTAAAAAAAAAAAATCTATTTAATAAACTTTAATATTTTATATCAAACCCATTTTTTTTAAGATTTTATATCAACAAATAAAAATAATTATTATTAAATATAAGAATATAAAGTTTAGGTGGAAACCTGCTCAAGTGTATTATCACTTAATCAAAATCACCCAAAATAATCATTTGCATACTTTATTAAAAAACTAAAAAAACTTAACTATCCCTTTACAACTCAACAAATACAGGCAATGAAAATTTAAACCGTCCAATAGTTATTTTGGACCAGGCCATGATTAATTTGACTCAGTCTCGGCTAAGCAGCCACCAAGCATATAGGACCATGTTTCACGTTTTTAAGACATGGATTGTCGATTTATATTTGGCAGAAAAGTTAGGTGGCCACTTGTTCACTCTATGAATCCGCCAATTTCGAGCTCTGCTAACCTCTAGAATTTAGGCGGAGCCGACAAATTTAGCGACAGAAACTTTTCATACATGTGATGGATATAATTAAGAGTTGCCATAACACATGTATTTTTACAAAAATGTACCCAACAATGTTGGATAGTGGATTCCACTATGAAAAGAAATTTAATAGTAAAGCGTAATCAGTTGCATTAATGGAGATGGGCTGTTACATTTTATCTGTTCACACAAACATTTTATAGGATATGGAACGAGTTTGACTAGAAACATAGTTCAATGAGTTTGATTCGAAAAACTACACGGTTGAATCTTAATAACAATATTATTTCATAGGACATCTCATCCTATGATGGATCACGGAGTGTGATCCGAAACATTGATGCAAAAAATCATACACAATGGAATCCAAAAATCATTTCATAAGAATTAACATGGATTGTGGAAATTTGATATCATTAACGTATTCTAAGCTTTGATTTGTTTAGGTGACTCGTCTTAAATTACATTAATAGGTGGGTTCTATTGGAGAAGTGGGTGTGATTTTAGATGAGCCACCTAAACAAGTCAAAGCTTAGAGTGTGCTGTTTAAGTTTGACCCTGTAGGATGAAATGATTTTTTTTCCTTTAAAAATTTGATTGGTTCATGTGGTAGGGGAGAAGACCCATAATTGAACATGTATCAATAGTTGTGAGGGTACTTATCCTAATTTGATTCATTAATAGAACATATCTACATTATTGTTTGAATGCTAAAATATCAATAAATGTTTATTTGTGTGTTAATAATTGTCATGTAATTCATTCTTTTAAATTTACTTTACATGTATTATTGATACACCAAAATCTATTCAACCACCTATTAGACAACACCAATTGAATCACCATTAGTGGTTCAATGCATATTCATATGAAACAAAATAGAGTGTAATTCAATAAATAAGTTTTTACTTTTGAAAATATAACAAAACTATAATAAAATATTATATTAAAGTTTGTACAATCTTGCAAGTAATTTATAAAAAAACACAGACAATGTTGTTAACATCAATACATACTTGCTATTTAATAGAAAATATATAATTGTACACCTATTAATCCTTCAATAATTAAATGTGTTCCTAACTTGACATGTAATTAAAAACTCTTATTTCTCAAAGTCATTTCATATTTCACAAATATTGTGCAATAATATCACTAGATTTTCAATACCTATAAAATAAATATGTAGATGTGAGACTCACCATCAAAATCAAGTAAAACAATTAATATACTAAATTTTTAAATTAGCTCTCTATCAATCCACACCATCCCCTCTCATTCAATAAAGTTTCATCATTTCAAATCCATAAATCACATATTTTCAAAAATAAGGAAGGAAAATGATATAAAATTAACCTGCAATAACAACGAGTCATTTATAATCTAAATACAAAGAACCAGACTTTAAAGAATATCATACCTAATTTTCTTGCATTTTCTACCATTTACATTTTGACCATGGAGAATATTAGATTGTTCTGCAAAACTTTTATCATTGTACCCAAACCAAATAATTTATTTTTCTTTTCATTATATTTTAAGATTTTTCCCTATATTTTATATTTTCTCTACATGATCTATATCACAAAAGGCTCAAAGAAGATTTCATTATATTTTCTTTTAGATTCTTTTAAGATGAATGTGTATACAATGTTCTATGTGTTGATGGTTTAGCGAAGTCTTGAACTATTCTAAAAGTTAAAAATTATGAAGACCTAAAAAATGTTGTATTCATATTAACTTTCTATCTTAAATTGTCATATAAGTTAAAAATCATTTATATTATTTTTGATTGGTATCTTTTCATTTGTACAAAACAAATTACTACGCAGATCACCCTCGTCATAACTAGCCAATCTTAAAATGCTATCAATAAAATATAATTCAGCATTCAAGATCATAATCTTATACAATTTTCATGCTAGAATTGAAGATGTATTTCAAAGCTTATGCCTACTATTACAAATATTGTTTATATTATAAGCTAAGTATATAAGTAGAGTATGCTTATGAGATAAATCATAAATCTATAAAATTTGAGTAGGTTGCACTTAGAAGGTGTTGATGGAAGCATTTCTAGAAATAAAAGGATGGGAAATAATGAATATATTTTTAAATATGCTCATAAATTCTCTATGTACAAAACATATATATATGATGACTATTGAAACTAATGTACACTAAATGTACATGACATATATATAATGCATTTTTTCTACACAACACATGCAACTTTAATATTCATGGTGTTTATTTCTTTTTAACTACTAGATCAAATTTTTAATGTACAGAATAAATACCTTTGATACATGTCTATTATCTAGTAGATGACCCCACATCCCTAAGGGCTACTTTCCTTGTTTGAATTTGGGTATCCATGTGGTAAGCTCCCTAGTTTACCATTATGTTGAGACTCAACAAACATAGACCTACTGTTTAGATAATACAATAATTTAGGACCAAGTTCTTGCTATGTTATATTTTGAATTTCTATTTTTCTTCATATATGAGCTCTTAGAATCCATATGCTAGGTTATTCCCTACTTGGAATACTCTTGACAATGAAGGATTTATTTCAAGTCATCATTTTTGTATCAATTAGAGAATTTGTGGGTATGTGTAGGATCATGACGGGCCAAAAAGTGGCAACATGAAAAAAGTAGCATTTGACACTTGCCAAAAAAATGCAAAAATCCCAAGTTGACTTTTTTTTTGGGTTGGGTGTTAGTACATTGCTCCATAGCAATGCCCAAGCCAAAGTACTACAAATCGGATATCCAATTCAAATCGGATATCCGATTCAAATCAGATATCTGATTTGTATTGGATATCTTAATCATGTTTGATATCTAATTTGAAAAACATTTTAAAATGTAATATTCTGGTGCTAAAAATCGGATATCCAATTTTTGCACACATAGACCCAAGAGTAATTAGGAGGTGGAGAATGGGAAAGAGAGAGAGACAAAGACAAAGACAGAGACAAAGATAGAGACAGAGGGAAAGGGAGAGAGAGAGATGGGGGGAGGGAGAGAGCAAGAGACAGAGAGAGGGGGAGAGAGAGAATTAGGAGGGCGAAGGGAGAGAGAGATATATATAGAGAGAGAGCGAAAGGGAGGGGGAAAGGGAGAGAGAGAGAGAGAGAGATAGAATTAGGAGGG